>JAOUZG010015456.1:2820686-2838809 GCA_026289955.1 Argiope argentata | reverse complement strand
TAAACGAAAGGATGTGCTTTTTCCTAGCTGTTTATATATGATCTATAAACATCCTAAATTTATTTCAATAACAAGTTGCAGGAATCTCGAAAAATATTTCAAATTATAACTGAGGTTATATGAAATTCCACAAACATAAAGTGATATATCTTGAAAATATTTAATTAAAGATAATACTAAAATTCAATCAATACACTCATGTCCATAAATTAAGGATAATTGAGATTCACGCGGAAATTCTAAAAAACATAAATCAAACGTAAAATGACTATACACATCTTCAAAACTCGTATGCATCAGATAACACCGATAGCATGTCACAATGACGAGAGTGTAAGAGCGTGATGTAAACGGAATACGGGCAAAGAAGTAGAATTGTTCGCTTTATAAGCCTTTCAGCGCAATAACCACATAGCTATGCCACATGGAAGCATTTGGATATTTTTTTACGTGGTAGAATTATCGGCCGTCTGGAATGTGGGCGTACCCAGATAGAAGTATCCGTGGAACTTGGAATCGCCCAGAGTGTCATCTCCAGGCTTTGACAACGACTCCAAAATGATGGTAATATGAATATACGGTACAGCACATGTCGTCCTCGAGTTACAACGCCGAATGAGAATCGGTATTTGGCATTTACTGCCAACAGAAACAGACAGAGCGCAGCATCAGACCTGTCTCGTCAGCTCCCTTCAGCCCCTGGTACGACAGTTTCAAGGCAGAATGAATAAAACTCTTAGGGTAGATTAGTCTATATGCTCGCAAACCTGCCAGATGTGTTCCATACTGCAACTCACTGTCGCCTGCAGTTAGCCTGGTGTAGAGAGCTTGCATTGTGGGCACCACAACAGAAGGCTAATGTTATGTTCTCCGACGATTGTAGGTTTAGTTTGCAGTTTGATTTTTCCTGGACTTTCATATGGAGAGCGCCAGGAACCCATTACCACCAAGAGAACATCGTTGTACGACACTGTTACGGTGGTGCAGGATTGCTCGCTAGAATAGGAATTATTCTGGATCCCAGAACTGACTTGTATAAATAAATTAGAACCAAGACAGACCAAAATTGTCGAGATGTCATGCACGTATGTTTCGGAGCGCCATGGGCGCAGACTTGGTGTTAATGGATAACAACGCCCGTCCTCACCGAGCAAACATCGCAAACGAATTCCTTTGCTCGGATGATATCAACCGTATGGACTGGCTAGCATTCTCGCCGGACTTGTATTCAGTGGACTTGAATGTGCGGGAAAGGCTTGGTCGAAGAGTTTCAGCCCGTCAACTACCTCCTACTGTTTGTCCATAAAGAGATCTCTGGCCGACAGTCGTCTATGTTTACGGCGTGAGTTATAGAAACAGGTTACAGCAGGAAGAGTCCATTTCGCAGAGGTAGAAATTCATTCAAGTTTCTTGCGTTGGCGCATTTAGCGCCTAATTGGCGGTATTGATATATTGCCTTTAATTTTCGAAAGCAAATTCGAAAAATAATTCACTGGGCCGAAAATCCTTTGCGTACTTGGAATTTTGAAAATATATATTATTCCTGTTAGAATAATATAGAAATTCCTTTCTGATTAGTACAGAAAGAACAGAGTAAATCAAATAGAAAAACTGAATAATTATTTATATGTCTAACGAGTGCACAAGAAGAAAAAAAAATTAAGTAGAATCCAGCATGCCAAAAAATTAATCTTCATTTTATTTATTTTAAATTTATGTAACTACTTAAGATCAAATTCTCCGCAGCAAACGCGAAGTAATCTGTCTAATTCAACATAAAAATAATAACATAATAATCGTAATTATTTCATAATTTTTATAAAAGGTTGCTGTTAGTAAAATATCCATTGTTAAATATGTTTAAAACTTCTCCAAAATAAATTTATTTATTTTTGATATATATACTATTTTTCGAAACTCAAAATTAACAATTACATTTTATCAAATTTTAAGGATAATCAAAAGTATGTTAAGCTGAAACTTTTGATTATCGACATATTGAATAACAGAAAACAAGAGGACATTATTGAAAAAATAGAAAATAACAAAAAGGAATCAAATAAATTTCGTAGCTTCAGAAAATAAACTAAATAAAATTCTATATCTTCTAACGATTAAACTAATTGAAATGAAACAAAAAAAGCAATTTCAAAATTCCCTTTTTATTTATAAAACACATTAATTATTATTAAAAGAGTGCAAAACTAGCAGAGATCGTGTGACAGTTGTGTACTTTCAATTAAAAGAATTCTAAAATACTGTGACAAGATTCCGTTTCTTCTGAATCGGAATCCGATTCAGTACTTCCAATCTGAATTACTAGTTCATCTACTAGTTCTTCTAAATTCCCATCTTTTTTCCAATACGAATTTTCAGCAAGTTTCAAGCAAAATTCTATAACTTTATGCACAATTCTACGTGCTTGTGATTTTAAAGTCTCTCCATTCTTAAATCGAAAAGGCATTTTAAAGGATCTCAAAATTCAAGAGACAAAATTTATTAAATAATGAAATGCAGTTAAAATTAACCAAAGAAAATATTAATAAAATATAAAAGTAAGCTCAGCAAATATAAAGATACGAGCAACTGCGGTAAAAGCGAGAAGACGAATGAGCAATAGTTTTTTTTTATCGCTTTATTTTTTCGCCAAGATAAAGAATACCCCCGCAGACGTCCGTTCGATTCCCCCCGTTCGAAATGGATTCTCCTTATCGACGCCTGTTTCTATAACGCCCGCCGTAAACATAGACGACTGTCGGCCAGGATCTCCTTATGGACAGACAGTACATGTCTACCGGAACTTCGGAGAGCATTGCTTGATGAATGGTGTAATATTACCCAAGATTAGACAGGAAACTTGTTACTCGACACGCCCAAGCGTTGTGCGAGACATTATTGAATCGTCTGGGAGACATACTTTGTATTAACCATTTTATCAACCATCTAATATTAATTTTTGAATATAGTTTTTTCTTTCTTTCCGTAATTTGCTCCAGGGAGCTAAAATCACAATTATTATTAATGTTATCAAACCTATAGCCTCTTTTTTGCTCTTTGCCTGCAGTTCATTAAAAATATTTTTGTTTTTATTCACTGGTACACCCTAAACTTGACATCCGATGTTATGTATCTGTATGGTATAATATGTCTGTTGAGGTTTAAATTTCGTCATCTGCTCATTAAAAAATTCAGAAAATTAATTTCCCATAGCCCTACTAAAACTCAATTATGAGACATTAATCTGTTAAATCAACATTAATAAAGTCAGTAATTTTAACGCATGAAGTTAAATAATAATTATTGCAGTTAATAACAATTAATTCATACTCAGTATGAATCTTTAATTTAAATGGAATACATCGTTTAACAAATGGAAGAAAATCTGAAAGTCTACTACATCCTTAAATATTAGACTTCATAAAAACGAAAAATTGATTGTTTCCTTTTTAAGAAAAGTGCTTTTAAAATAAACTTTAAAAAAGTCATACAATTTTGTGCGCTTCGTAAAAAAACTCTGAAACACACATAAAAAAAATCTATGAAATACTTAGTTTTATTTTAAGGACATTCGTGGGAATAATAGCTTAACAAATTGTTTTAAAAAAGTATATTTTCAACAATTATAACTTGAAGATGAACTAGAAAATATATGTATGCTATTTCTATAAGAAAAAAAATCATAGCCGATCATACAATGAAACTAGAATAAAAGAACGAAGAAGATTGCGTGAGAAAGAGATACGAAGATCGTGTGGCTTTGGTATTTCCAGTATTTACTTAATTTGATAGCAGGTTCAATTACAGAGAGTGAAATTTCGAGGTGACATGTCATTTGCCATAGGTCAAAACGGGAGGAGGGACAGTTAGCACGTTATAAGGAATTTCGCATTGTGATCAGTTGTGATGACAAAAATATTTTGAGTTCGTGACCATTCTTACAGCTCTGTTTATTCTTAAATAATTTATTACTTTTAAAGTAATGGAAATGAGGAAGCGAATCACAACAAACCCGTCGTCAAGCATGAATTTGATAGCACGTTACTGTTCACATTACTCATGTAAATCGTGAGAGGTTTGTTTGTTGTGTGTTAGAGATACCAGTATGGCAATGAATAATGGCTATAGATGAAATGTAAATGGATTTTCGAGGATGAGCAGATAACAGGTTGCTCATTCATTCTGCCGCTAAACGGTTTCGTTCAACCTGCATTTTCTCAACCCAAGTTAACCTTAAAGACAGGGAAAGAAGAGGAAATTTAGATCCATTTATTGATTGGTAATTGTGGATGAAGCATAAAAGGGATAATAAATCGAATTTGAATTCACTTTTACGAATAACATCTGAATTGGCGCAGTTTGCTTGACAAATAAAACCCATTCTTAGCAGATTATTTGGAATCCAATAAGCAATTTTGGAAAAATGTAAATAATTCTTAGCAAAACTAATTGTTTTTTAAGAATGTTTGACAGGGCTCATTTGCTATTGATATAATTGGATTTTACAATTAAGACAAATAATGCAATTGTTTAGTTAGCAGGAAAAAATATACACAGAATAAATTTACAATTAAATTTTTCAGTAGCATTACACAGAGAGAGAGCCAGAAAAACTAGTATAGTTGGACGTATGCAAATAGTGGCGGTGCTCAACCAATCAGCTTAACGGGATGCAGTTGACAGTGTGTACATAAGACAATAGGTGTCTGAGGAGGCTATTACATCAATTCTTGTTTTTATAAAGGCAAGTTATCAAGACTTAAGCGATTTTTAACGGTTACTAATCGACGCCTTTACCGACAGCACTTTACTTTAGTACCTTTACTGACAGCACGACATCGCCTGCAGCGACTCTCCTGGGCTCGTGAGCATATCGACTGGTCCCTACACCAGTGGAAAACCGTGGCGTGGTCAGATGAGTCACGATTTCAGTTGTTACAAGCTGAAGGTAGAGTTCGGGTGTGGCGCAGACCCCACGAAGCCATGGACCCAAACTGTCAGCAAGGCACTGTTCAAGCTGGTGGTGGCTGCATAATGGTGTGGGCTGTTTTTACATGGCATGGACTCGGTCCTCTGGTGCAACTGAACCGATCATTGACTGGAAATGGTTATGTTCAGCTGCTTGCAGCCATTCATGGACTTCACGTACCCACACAACGATGGGATTTTTATGGATGACAATGCACCATGTCACCGGGCCAGAACTGTTCGCGATTGGTTTAAAGAACATTCCGGACAATTCCAGCGCATGATCTGGCCACCTAGATCGCCCGATATGAATCTCATCGAGCATTTATGGGACATCATCGAAAGGTCCGTTCGTGCCCAAACTCCTGCACCATCCACACTTTCACAATTATGGACGTCTATACAGACAGCATGGCTCGACATTCCTGCAGAGGATTTCCAACGACTTGTGGACTCCATGACACGTCGAGTTGTTGCACTTCGCCGGGCAAAAGGAGGACCGACACGATATTAACAGTCATCCCATGACTTTTGTCACTTCAGTGTATATATTCGTCCGCTGTTATGATGGGGAATTTTGGAAAGGAGGGAATGTCAACTAAGTGGATCTCAAACCCCATCATCTGACTGCGTTTCAAAGTAATTTGGTGTTACTTATAAATGGGACGCTAATATAACTAAACTAAAAATGAATTATCTACAAGCAAGCTGCATTAACAATTTCTTCATTAGAAGATTAGCTTAAAAAATATATAAAAAATGAAACACTTGTAAAAGAATGCGCTTTAAATAGCAGAGCCTCATTATTTATTTCGAAGAGAATTCTAGATCTTTCTTAACAGATCAAATTAGGCTCTTATCGGTTGTGACCAGTGTATTTATTGAGTTTAGGAGATTGAAACGTATTCTTACTGTTTTTATAAACTATTTATTTTATACCCAGTGTTTTAAGTTAAAAAAGAAAATAAATTCATAGGTGGAATTTAAAGATGATTAAAACGAAACGATGACATGAATATTAAAAAGCACATGAAATTTCACCAGTTGTTGAAATTGTTTTGGAGTTGAATTTCGCATAGCAAATCGACGAAATGAAGTTTTTAGAGTATCCTACCTCACCTATATCCTCAATAAATAAGGAGATCTTGAAGGAAAAGTTCCTTACTGGAAATTCATTCAACCGGGGGTGGGGTGGGGGAGGTTATTGGGAATTTTGTTGCCCATATGACATTGAAAGATTTTTGAAGTTCGTCGACATCATCCATCACGGAATTACAGCAACTTGATTTAGACATTGCCAACCTTGGATGTGCTGATCACTCTTAAAGTCCAGCTCTTGTCTCCTTTACTTTATTCTTAACCATTCAAGAGGTTAACTACGTACTGAATACATCGTTACCCATCTTCGCGCAATCAACGTGTGGGAGTTTTCTTTGCGAGGGGGGGGGGACTTGGAAGCAAAAAGAATAGCAATGGCTTCTCATAAAGAATTTCTTATCCTGCCATCGAAGAATTTGAATACCCAAAAAGGTTTGGGCGAGTGCATGCGTGTGTGTGGAGAGGTAACTGCAAATATCTGTAAGAACGTCGGATTGACCAGTTCCAAAGAAGAATTGTAACGGAGGAGAAAAAACTTACTTTTCTAAGATGCCTAATCAAATTGAATAGTAAAAGAAAGTGATGAGAATACTTTCAGGTTATTCAGGAAAAACTCAAAGACTCAATCGACCACAGTACGATACAAAATATACAGTTAAGGTTGTCACAGACCCTGATAGTGTACGGCGCATTCAGAGGAAGCAAGGCCAAGGGGATTTGAACTTCCTTTCCAAGAATGTAGCTATGAAAGCAAGTGTTATTCTAACTTTTGAAAGAACGTTTGCTTCATTTTGAGGGCTATCACTAAAATGATTATTTATTGTAAGATGGATTCTCTTTACACGAGGCAAAAGAAATGAATAAAAATCCGAATAATAATGTCACTATTTCAGTGAAGCCAAATAAATCAATCGACTTTTCTCCATAGAAATAAGCATAAAAATTCATGAAAACCTAAATTCAAATGATGCGCATCTGTTTATCCTGTAGAACATGTGAATAAGCATGGCCATCACACATTTTATTACTCACACTGAATTTATTCCCGTATAACTGTAAATGGTGATAAAAAGTAAGTGCGACATGACGAAATACAAATTTTAACAATTATCTACAATAAAATCCTTGGATCGTAATTTACATGTAATGCAACGCTACTGAATTTTGAGCTTAATTAAACATGCGCTATTTTTCTTCTGCTGGCACTGTTATTGCATTTTTTTTTCATTCCTGATTGACACATATATATGTAAAAATCGAAATTCTGGACATTTGTATGCTGTCTGTGACAATGCCCTGATTAAATAATTCCAGAGTAAATCATCAATCATTTTTTAAAAACTAAATTCTAATTTTATATGCATGGCAACATTTACTAAATTTGAGGAGTGAAAAATTACCAATTATGATTTCAGTTTGCAAGGGACCATTTGACCTTACACCATCATAAGATTCATAGATATTTTCATACTTGTTTAGAATTTCAAGTTCATTAAAACTTTAAAAAAAAAAATTCAAAATATTTATAATAATAAACCGGATGAGAGTTTAGAAAAATTTCATCTTTTCTTAGTTAATAAAAACATTTTCTAAATTGTTTCATCATTTTGTCTCGCTAGAATAATATCACTAAAAGAAACCTCAATGATGAATTACCAAGTTAACATATCACCAAACCAGCATTTTTACTAATCAGAATGCATAGCGAGAAATGATTGAAAAAATTAGATACATTTTAATTCTTTTGGTTATACACACACACATATATATAGTAATAATAATTTAAGGATTTTTCATATGTATGCATATGTAATTTGTGTACTTTATAAACATACAAAATATTTTCTGTTTTATAAATATGCATAGTTTTTATTGAAAAGATTTTAAATATGTATTCTTTAGATTTTAATATCATGCTATCATACACAACTAAAGCAATATATATAGCTACGTGTAGATTTAAGTAGTTCACAACTCTAGGCAGAGAACATCATGAGGAATACTCTTAATAAAATGATCAATTTAGTTTCATATTTTATTTTTTTAAAATTTAGTTGGTATATTAATGATTTATTAAAGATTATATATATTTTATTTTAGTAATTTCATGGTATTCATATTTGTACACAACTACAATAAACTACAATATAATTAAAGCATTCATTTGATGGCTTTAAATATTAACATAATCAACATAATATAACAAAATCGACTGTCCTTGGTCAGGTATTGTAATTTCTTTTTCTTTTTTATAATTCAAAACATTTATATTTTCTCAACTTTTTTTTTTTGTAATGAGAAAATAACATTTTTATCTACCTAACAGCAACTATAAGCATCTGCCAAGTGAGAAATCCAAGAGTGATGATATGATTGCCAAACATTTTATTACAAACTGTGACAGGAATAGGAATATGAATTTGAAGAAATACGAAAGAAAATCTCTACACAAATTATCATATTTGTTGAAAATCAGAAGATTTTCAAGAGATTAATAAGATTATTTTCGGAGCATATATTTTTTTATCATTCAAATATTAATGAAATTTTGAATAATTCATTTTCTATGCTTTCACTGCGATCCATTTTGATTGAATCAAAAATTTTTCCACAGTGACTTTTGTCCTCCACATGTCTTCTAAAACCTCACAAGAAATTTGATTTCATTATCTTCTTTAGTTTTCAGTGCAGACACCTCCAAACCTGAATTATTTTATGCCCCCCCCTGCACTTTTGCAGTGCACAAAGAAAGTGAAAAATATCCTAAAACAATCAAATGCAGGAATTCATGTGTTTCAGAAATTTTCATAGGTAAGTGGTTCAATAAATTAGCACATTAAATATCTCAATAATATGCTTAAAATGAAAAAGACATTTCAATTATAAAACCATTTATTATACAATTTACAAATATATATAAATATAAATTCTACTCTATAATACAACACAAAACTTATTAAAAACTGTAAAATCACATTAAAAATATTTGTATAATACTAGAAAAATCATGGCTGATGCACCATTTTTTTTTATTTTTAAAATCTTTGGTATATATATTTGTTCACAATCTTAATACTGATTTAAATTAAGCATCCAATATGGCACTTGGAACAATAGGCAAGGAAGTTTGTGATTCTAATCTACTGGTGAAATATCAATAAAAAGCAATCTAGTATTAATTTTTTAAAAAAATTTTGTCATATGAGGCATATATTTTGTGAAAAGATAAATTTTAAGGAAATATTAATTTAATCCTAGCACAAATTTTTTTTAAAAAAATACCAAAGTACTGTACAAAAAAAAAATCACTACATTAATTATGATACAAAAAAATTCTTCCCTCAGTATTCATGATTTTTTTAAAAAAAATCATTTTCAAAACAAATGTAAAAGAGTAGGTAGTAAAAACAAACTAATGTCTACATCTAATGCCATTAATTAAAAATACTACAGTATTTATAACATTGTGCTTTGTTATATATTATTTTTCAAGAATTTATTAACATAAGATTGATGTTTATACCAATCTAAACTTAAATAGTAACATAACATTGTATGTGATCTATATATATGTGTAGTACAATAATAAAGTCTAAATATATAAAGATTAAATTATACAGCTTTCATTTATGACTAAGGATTTTATTTAAAGTGCAGGCTATTAAATGTATCTTATAGATTGATTTTTAGGAATTCTTAATTTGAAAAAATATCAAAAATGCTATATACACACAATGAATTTCAAATTCTGAAAAATTATATGTTGTGGAATGTGCAAAACCTAGACTATGAACAAATTCCAATGTAATCAAATTAATAAAAAAAAAAAATCTATCTCGATAAATAAATGACAACAGAACATAACCAGAAAACATCATTTGTCAGTAGAATCATTCTAATACAAAACTTACAATTAAAAAAGATCACACATAAGGAACAAATTTACATTAAAAATAATAAGTTTTCTGTTGATGATAATAGTACACAAATATGATACTTTTCTCTCTTGGTACAAAAGAAACCTAAAGTTGTACCTAACTTGCCAAGAACAGTTTTTATAATCAGAATTTTTTTTTTAAAGCTAGTGCTAACCAAAAGTACCACTTATGCACAGTGGTCAATGCTGTCAAACCATGGATTAAAGTACAAAAAATAAATATAAATAACAAAATTGGAATTCAAAATAAAAATAATTCTTATAAGATTCTTTTTTACATTTCATTTCAGAGGTAGAATTAGATTTGGTTCTTTCAAAATTAACAATAAAAAAATTAATCAGACTACTCTGTTGCGAGCAGGAAACAGCATTACACATTTCCATCTATCTGAATGGTTTAAAACATTTTTGTGGAAGTACCTGTAGTATATGTACATGAAAAAGATTCCAGTTAAGAAAGTCAAGAATGTAGCTATAATGGCATAAACACTGTACCATACACTGCTGGAATATACATACCACAGTATAATAACAACTGTATTCTCTAACAGCATCACAGAATAAAAAAATATATACAGATAGCGTGAAGGAACATTAGGTCCTTCAGAATCATCCATTATTTTCAGTTCCATGAAACAAAAAAGATAAATTATTCCATACAGGAAACCTTTGAAATACTTGCTGCAGTTTTTGCGAAATCCATTGATAGTGAAGCAAGGAACCGATGGAGTTAGGACACTGACTGCCCAGATGCTCATTATAATCCAGTGGAAAAGACAAAGCATGAAGAATCCAAGCAAGAATTTGGTCATGAAAAGAGATAATGATATGACGCGAGAAATATTTGTGAAGAGGTACCACATATATATGAAGAAAAGACCAGACCAAGGAGTAGTAAAGTTCTTCTGGACATGCTTGCAAGTGGTGATAAGGCGGGTAAGGTTCAGGAGACTCACAATGACAGAAATTATCAACATTTGATCTAGAACAATTAAAATATTTTATTTCAATTGTAGAACATAAATTAATTCATAATTTATGGCTTATTACAGTTTAATTTATATTCAATAAACCTGTAACTATCTTTTATACAGGTTTACTACTGTGTATAAAAAAATTCAAATCATATAAAACTTTTGTGAAATTATTAGTTTTATATTTAAATGTCATATGGCATTATTTAAAAGAATTAGTTTGGTCTTAAAAGTACTCTGAATAGGAATTTTCTAGTTTCACATATATTTTGCCCACAGTAAAAAACAGAATGTATACATCCTACAGTATCCATTTCATAATGATGCACATATTTAATACATAATAGATTTCCAAAAAATACAAATTCATATTACTGAAATGAATTAAATGAATTATTAAGCAATACTATTAATTGCTTGTGTATCACAATATTTAAAAAAGATTTAATTGAATCATAAGCACCATAAAGAACAAAATGCAAACCCTGAATTTTTTAACCAGCATAGTCATAAGCAATTATAATTATTACACTCACAAATTGATTAAGTGGTAGAAAATTAAGTAGCATTTAATATAGTTTTTATTGTGTGAATAAATAAATGCTTGTAATCTACAAAATCGGGCATTACTTTTTATAATTTAAAAGTAATGCAAAATTATTGGTGCAAAAAGTTATATTTTTTATAATTTTTTTCAACAAAAGGAAAACAAGAGAGAAATTTCATGAAAATATGAAACAGATATAGCTTAATTTGAACAATGTAAACTACATGCAATTACTAAAATTACAAATAACTGAAAAAAAAGTACATTTACTTCATTAAAGAGATAATTTTCGAAATAGTGCAAAAATTATTTTTTTTACAATATTATCATCAGAAATTAATATTACAAAATTTTGAACATCCAGTGGCTTTTTGATTAAAATTCTAAATTAAGTTTTAAAGACAGCATTCTTGACTACAATATATATTTGTGCCAAATTAAGCTTTGCCAGTTAAATGATGCAACACAGGACAGTTTGTAAAACAATGCATCACTAAATACATTAACAGAAATCCACACACATTAATATAGCTAGCTTCTTCACCTATAAGGTGTACTATAAAAATGATCAAAAACAAGATTTTATAAAATCACTTAAGAATCTTAAATGAAATTTCGGTCAATCTCATCAGAAAATGTCATAATTTTAATTATCTGAAAAAGTAATATGATTTCATTTGTTAAACACAAAATGGATTGTTCAGATGAAAATGAAGCATACTACTGACTAAATTGAATGCTTAAAAAATATCATAAAGAAAACATTTAAATCTGATAAGACATCAGTAACATAATTGCTTTAAAGTTATTTTTTAAATTAATGCAAATATTTGATATATTTTTAGTATAAAATATGCAAAAATATTATTAAGAAAATGCTAATAGAAACTTCAGAAATTCATCACTTAGCATTAATGTTTACTTATCATAGTTCAATAGTTATTAGAATTTTTCAAAATATTTCATTGAATTGTCATTTTGCAAATCTAAATTATTAAATTATTTTGACAAAATCATTTGATACCTTCAGACCTGTTAAAACTGTTTGAAGATAATCCTTCCAAAAAATAATAACATTCCTAAATCTTAAAAAAAAAAAAAAAAAAAACATTTCATTTTCATCAAATTTTATCACATACACTAGATAATGTGATTTATCACAATATATATGTGATATGTTTCTGATTTTTGAAACAATGACTTAAACACTTTTTAAATCAATCTTTTAATAAAAAAATAATTATTATATACTACTATATAGTCAATATTTCATTTCTAACATATTTGAAGTATTTCGATACAAGAACAGAAATTTCATTGCTTCCCATGAAAAACGAGCTTTAAAAACATTTTTATTTTTTATTTCTGTACAACTTCTTTTATTATTAAACTAGCCACCTTTGGCGACCAGCTGGTTTTCCAATATTAATGCCGACTAAAGGGTTCAATCATTTTTTTAAAAATATAACTTGGTCTCATAATAAGTTTTTCAGCAAAATATTTTTAAGCTTCAAATTTCAATAGCCATATAATTCACTTATACTATTATGTATGCCTTAAGCATATCTCTCTGATTTTCTACAAGTGCACGTAAAATTCAATAATAAATTAAAGTGGAAATGATGAAACCTTAAATTATAAAAAGATTTCTTCACTGAATCCAAGCATGTCTTTAAATAAAACTAAGAACTGAAAGTAGAGTAGTCTGACATTGAAGTTTTATGTTCACTAGAGAAATTAAAACATTATAAATATATTTATAATTTATAATATCTCAAGGAATTATTCTATTAACATTTCCGAGATTAAATGACACATTCAGTTTTTAATTTTATTTTTAGATGTATATAAAGGCTCTCAATAATATTTTATTTTTTTAGGTTTATAAATGTATTTCAAAAAATTATGGTTTAAATTCCTCTGGTCTTATAGATTCATATTCTGTAATATATTCTTAATATTTCAACTTCTAAATGAATAAATAAACATTTCTATCTTCTACAATCAAATCTTAATGATTTATTCAGTTCTGAATATTGCAAGTTTATAACAATCATCATTTTCATAATCTAGGCCAATTAATCTAGAGTAACTCTGATTAGCTTCTTTGAGATCTTGATAAAGTGATCTAAATTCGCCAGTTTTTATCAAATAGTTATATTGAAATTTCATAGTTCGATCAGCATTGATGATTGATTTAGTTGATTGGAGTGCCACTGTTTTTATTTTAAAGACTTACTATCTTTAGAATATTTTGTTAAATATGATTTCACAGAGCAGATGATATATGTAAAAACTTAAGTCGAAATTCGTCAGCATTTTTTCCCTCAATCTACTAATTCTATATTTCACTTAGAGCATTTGTTAAGAGATGTATGCCTCTCCCCAAAAAATTAAGAAATTGGATGTTGGGCTCCAATTACAGAAGACACCTCATAGATGTTAAGCCATATTTGCCTTAAATAAAACTGTTTCATTGGATTAGTAATATATGTATAGTAAAATATCATAGAAAACGTTTCCATGCATTTGTTTTCCAAAAAAAAAAAAAAAAAAAAAAAAAAAAAAAAACACCTTGTTTCATGTTTCATTTTAAGCAGACACATGCCGAAAAGGACATGTTTATATGTTTAATTTGGAATTATAGTTGATTTATTTTTTCTCATGTGAGAACATGATATTCTTTTGGTTAGTAAGTTTTGATGCCTCCGAAATATGTGGGTAAAAAATATGTAAATATGCTTTTACAAATTTTGCATTGTTAGTTATTACGTATGTTTGTTTGAAAGAAGATGCATTTTCAGACAGCTGACCTGCTATTTTCCAGTATAGCTTTAATATTACTTAATTTATTATCATTATTATTTTAATATTAGCTTTAATATTATATACTTTAATATTACTTATAAGCTTCATTGAAAGCAGATGCATTTTTATTTCCTATGATTCATTAAAATGCGCAGATAAATTACAATCACAAAGGCGAATTCTTTGATTTGTACAATCTATCTTCTTCACATAAGTAAAAGTAACAATTCAAAACATGTCTTATTGTTAAAAAAAAACAAATGCAAAAATATTCTACTTCTACTTAATATCAATTGCTTTTTGTTCATCTTCTGGTTCAATTAAGATTTCTTACCTTTAAATAATTAATCTCACTCTCAGAAAATTATCGTTTGGTGTGTTTCGAAAAATTCTTTTTCAGTTTTAACTGTTGCACTTTTGTAATATATTTTTATTTTGTATTTTTATTTATTTTAATTCTTTAAGTGAATTAATAATTTTGATATTGCAAACGATCAAGAAAAATTTTCTTTTGCATTTACTGTTTAAGAAATATCACACTTCCTATTTATTTCATTTTATATAATCATGTGATGGAAATTATATTTTTCTGTTTTATTTTTGGTAGTAATTAACTTTTTTTAAAATAAGAACTTTTGAAAAGGTGATGGCAACATTTTATTAAATGCTGGGTTTTTTTCAGATCCTTGCAAAGATAAAATTTTATTATTAATCTATGTGAAATAAATTGTTGAAAAATACAATTAAATTAAATGTTTAAAAATTCATTAAAAATAGAGTTTTAATTTATAGGTCAAAACATCAGTATTATTGAAAAGCTAATTTTTTTTAGCTTTAACTTGATGCAAAAATCTATTTTATGCTGTAATATTTTCGGAAGTTATAGCGAAAAAATGTTACAGTTTTGCTTAATCAAATTTTAATTAAAAATTCAAAAAAAAAAAAAAGGGTTCCAAGGTGCACATTACCGGCCCCCAAGGTATACATGTACCAAATTTGGTAACTGTAGGATGAACGGCCTGGCCTGTATAGCGCAAACACACACACACATTGTGCTTTATTATAAGTAAAGATGAATTAACTTTCATGCTTATTTTCACTCTCTTTTTCTTTTTACCAAAAAATGTTTGGAATCAATATAACTAATTGGTTGTTTGCATGAAATAATAAAATTCAGTCATTTTGACATATTATTTATCACTTTGTGTATAGTTTATGAAATATCAAGATTACCATTTTGGAATTAAAGAATGATTTTAAAATCAAATGCTGCCTTACTTTTCTTAGCGGATTTATGATAAATTATTCAAACTATTATATTTAAACCAGAAAAAAAAAATCCTCTCATTTTTTTTAATTAACAGGATGCAAAGGCTAATTATTTTATTATAGAGCTCCAAGTTCGAAGATATAAATTTAGTTGCTTACTTAGTTGGCTGCCACTTAGGCTTACTGGCTTACTTAGTTGGGTGCCAAATAAGTAAGCGTTGATTTTATGCAATTAAAAATAAAAATTATTATAAGGATCACAGAAAATTTTTTATCAATGTTGTAACTAATTCATTTAAACATTTTTAATTAATGCAAGTTCTATTTGAAAAACATTATTAAAGGCTTTTATCACAGATCTTAAATTAATTACATTACAATAAGTAAAATTAAAAAAATAATAATAATAAACTGCTACTTCCTCAAAAAAAAAAATTATGAACAGAAGTAAACAAATCTAGAATATACAAAATCATTCTAATTTTATTAGATATGTAAGTAAAAAATTGCCCCTTTCTTATCATTTTCCCTAACAGTTTTAATTAATTTAATTTTTTCAATAATTCGACTAATTAATTCTGTTAAAAGTTTCTGGCTTGTTGAATAAGTAAACATATTAAATTTATATTCAATTTCAGATTTTTTTTCTAAGTGAAATTTCTTTTTTCATAAAGAGATCAAGAAATCAGAATTTAACTATGTTATTACAACTATTTCTTTGGCCATCAATTTCCCTAAAAGTAGGTGATATTTTGAATGGGCTGACATTGCTAATATTTTTAATTTTCTAATAATGCTTACTGAGCTGATATAACCAGACTGGTACTGAATCCCAGCTGAATCTAATTTTATTACATTTCAGACTAATACACTCTTAGCATCTATTAATAATTTCAAATATATTATACAATGAAAAGTAAATTAGGAAAGAAAATAAATATCAGTATATTGTACTAATAAGTAAAAAAAGAACAATTATATACTTTATTAATTAAATTAAGGATTAAAAAACTTATAATTAAATACTTTTTCATGTGAATATTTTAAATAAAATCAGATGAATCTGAAAGTAATCCAAGTATTCTCCTTACCAACATCAATAACTGACAAACATAAGAAACCATTTTTGTAATATTATTAATGTTCAATACTAACAATTTCAATATTAAGGAAAAAGTTTTGTTATAAGCTTTAAACATAATAGCAAAAATTAATATTCCCATTCAGCATAATTTTTATCTTTATTAAAGAATAATGATAAAATTCATCATGATTTAAAATTTTAAAAAAATGTATTATGCAAATGATTTCAAATAAATCAATGCTTCATTTGTTAACTTTATTTTATTGTTAACTTTATTTATTTATTTGTTAACTTTATTCAGATAAGAAGAGAGAAAAGAAAAAATGATTGGTAGAAAAGTTATGTCCAAAAATTATGCAAAATAATAACAATTATAGAGCTATATTACAGATAAAAAAGTTATCCTTATTTTTATGTCTGTTGACTAGTGTTCATATGATATTTGTAAAAGTTTTTAAAGAGCAAAGGAAAATATACCCTCAGAAAGATATTAGTTAATCATACAAAAATAAGAAATATTAAGGTGAAGGAAAATCAAATAAAAATTATTCTTTAAAACCTTTAATCACAAATAGAGACAAAACTATTATAAAAATAACAAATGCAATATAATGTAATACTAAGTAAATATTTACTAATGAAGAAAATTGAGTATGTTATTATACAGAAATAATATAATATTTAATAATAAAAATTAAAACATACTAATATCTTGAGAAAGAGTATCCTCTCCTTTAATAAGAATATAAAGTTGAATCAACAGTTGCGGCAAACACTGCAGCATTGCTTCTACCATAAATAAGTAAGGTAAATAAGGCAGCTCAACATATTTTCCACTGTGGTGATCAAAATCTTTTCTCTTCTCATTGGGACAAAATATAACCCAGAGGTATTCCAATTCATGCAGAAATAGATAACCAAGATACCTAAAAAATACAAATTAGTAACCAAATCATTAAAAATTAAAAGTCAATGCAACAAACATAGCATTTAATTGAAATTTTTTAGCATCCATTAATTTCAGCAAGCCAGCTGTCTACCAAATGCGACTATTTAAATAAATAATTAATTAATCATAAAAAAAATATTTCTTTAATAGATTCAAAACAGCTAACTATTTAAAAACTTTTTGTCGGAGTAATAATAACGAAATGCATATCAAATGTGCCTCTAAAAGAAAGTTATATTAAATTATAATTAAAGATAAAGCCATATGAAGTTCAGAAAATTATATGCACTACTGAAATTGAGCTTAACATTTATATAAAAAAGGTAAAATGTTGAATTTCTCTAAATAATTATATATATTATACACACACACACATATATACATATATGTATGTACACATACACTGCTAAAAAAAATAGAAGGCTATTGTAAATCATGTATATATATATATATATATATATATATATATATATATATATATATATATATATA
>JAOUZG010015456.1:2687031-2798485 GCA_026289955.1 Argiope argentata | reverse complement strand
ATCTCAATTATATATATATATATATATATATATATAATTGAGATTAAACATAGTATTTGCTTTCGAAAAAAATATCCAAATTAGAAAAAAAAATATTTGAACATACATAACAATTATGCTACTTTGAGACTTGAACTGAAACTCTTCAAAAAACTACAATTCGACTAGTTGCTTTATCCATCAAACCACTTATCAGCTGTGAGGTTGAGTTATCTTTGGTTCTTCATACGACAAAAATTTAAGTTTTAATATAAGGAAATTCTGGTTTAAAACCACAATGCTATGAAATAAAAGGATGTCTACGCATGTGTTTGAAATTGACACTCAAAATTTCAAATAAATCTATACATTTTTGAATTAAGTATTTTATTTTTTGAAATATATATTTTTTGTAATAATTTAGGATAAAAATAGCATTTGCGTTTTTAAAAAAATATTCAACATAGAAAAAAAATATTTGAACTTATATAACAATTATTCTATTTTGAGACCCGATTTGAAAAAAAAACTATGATTTAACCAGCCACTTCATCCACCAAGTCACTTATTATCTGGTCGTTTGAAGGATCTTTGGTTCATAACACGGCAAAAAATTTAAGTTTTAATATATGGAAATCCTGGTTTAAAATCTCAATTCTATGAAATAAAAGGTATACTTGACAGTCAGATAGCATGTACCTTTACATTTCATAGCAACAAAGATAAGTAAATCTATTCAAGGGTAACCATGGAAATTCACGCCCCGATTGTTTAGATTTGATATATGTTTATTCTTTATGACAACTCCCACAATTACAGTTGTGGTGATTTAACCATGTAAATTGCCACTGATTGAAAAAAGGAATACAATTACGTCTTAGCTAATTGACCACCAGTCATTTAGAACATATTTGATGTGCAATCCGATCCATATGCTAATTTGAAGAACAAAACTGCCCAGCGATATTAGAACAAAGTCTCAAAAATAATTTTTAACGGCTAGTTTGAAGCTATTAGGAATCATAAATAGGACTGTCTATTTTCGTTTTCAATACTTAAAAGGTAATTACTCGATTTTTTACCATTAGTGCATTTGCAGTTTTCATAATTATATGTTTCGCTGTTGCATTGCCCTTCTGAAATCCATTTTGATTTAATTTTCTTGTTAGGAACCAACTGAAAGTTATTTTTTAAAATAAAAACATGAAATAAAAGGACGAAACAGCGCCACAATTACATACATTTTTTTAAATGAAATGTCACTATTTCATTTTACTTAAAATTTGTAGTTTAAAGAAATAATTTTCTATAGCAATATGCATCGATTCCTATGTCTTACAAATGAAATCAAAATTTAATAAGTGGCTGTTTTATTAATTTTAAAATTCCGGCTATTCAAGCCTAAATTTCATTTAAATGAATTTTTTGTTTAATTTAAATTTGCAAGATTATTTAAATTAAAAATTATGTTTACAATACTTACTGTTTATAGAAATTTTTTATGCATTTAATGATATTTATTATTGAAAAAATTAAAATATGTCAGCTAATGAATTATTTTTTTCATTCACTTAAATACTAACTTTAATTCGTTTTTCATTTTTTTAAATATGTATTACATTATTTCAATTTTAATTTTCTTGTATTAAAATTATTATATGTAAATTGTATTAATTTTATTATTTGAGAAAATATACCAAACTTTCCATTTAATAACTTGTTGATATATTTTAAATAATAAAAGCATTATGGCAGTAAAAATAAAAATATATATTATTCAGGAATAATATAATTTTCATTGATGAATAATCACCATTTCATGAGTAAATTCTACTTTGGATCAAATTTTGATGCAGATTTCGATGCAGATTCATCTAAGAAATTTCAAAATCAGCTTTGAATCATACCTTTTCTTTTTTAATTCCTTTTCCTTTCTACAGAATGCCTTTTCAAATTTCCAAAAATATATAATTTCCTGCATTTTATGCCTATAAAAATACTGCTATATTTTTATTTCATAACCTATAGTTCAGTAAATTATGTTAAATTTCCATTAATTATTAAAACTAGCTTTTACCCGCAACTTCGTAGACGTGGAAATTTTGATGTGCATATATGAGAACTGACAGTCTAACATGTTATCAAAACCTCATGCATACATAAATTTTCAACGTCAATTGGAACAAAGCAAGGGCGTGAATTTTTCTCATCAGTTGGGGTAACGCATACGGATTAGATAATTTTAATTTCAATTAATCTGTTTTATTTTTATTCAAAAGCACTTATTAAGGAATTGAAAGATTTATTACTTAAGAATGTTTAACTTTTAATTTATCAAACACTACGAAAATAGAATCGTTTGAAATAACCGGTCGAAAACATGTTACGTCTAACATCATAAGCGCGCAGGGGGGGGGGGAACAACTTAAAAATTATGTACTTAAAACTGTAAGGGTACTTTTCCGATTGCCGGGCGCAAACGAACATTCGCTAGATAAATTTGAGAAAATCTGGCGGAAATCTGCATTTTTTGCTAATGGAGATATACCACTATAAGCATATATGAAAAATATATAGCTAATAAATACAATTTAATTACAAAAACACATAATGGAGCAGCTTTAATATACAGTCATTTTCGCCCCAAAAAATAATTTGTCACTAAATATTAGAGAAATGGCTGAATATGGCGCGAACGGCAGCAATAGCATTTCCAATCATAATGTTTCGATGAATGTTGCTGCGAATTAACGGAAACAGAAAAAAAATCAATAAATGCAGTAATATGGAATGCACTAAAAAAATTTAATCGAAAATAATGAAAGTAGGTAAAAGCAATACGTACAGCTGGGGAAAAAATCAAGAGAAATGAACAGGAAACAGCGAATTATTTAACACAAGAACAACGTAAGAAAAAATGAATACACCTGTTCTTAATAGCTTCACTACTACAGATTGATGCTTTTCTTAAGTAGAAATTGGAAAGAATAAATACACTTACTGAATTAAACTAATTTTTCTTATGAGCAGGACATGATTTAAGGAATTTTATGCAAAAACAGCTGAACTTTTCAGTGATGAAAAAGTTTTGCTGCCGAGAAATCCAGGAAAGAACAAATTAATCCCAAAGAATTCCATTGGAATGGGCAAGAAAATGTAAAAATGAAAAACGGTTAAAAAAAAACAAACAATTCAAAAATCTCGGAAAGATGTTTTCAGATTTTTTTTATATTCTGTTCTGATGAAATTCGTCAGCAGACGATTTTAAACAGAACAAAATAATTGCTCCTTTAAGAGAATGAATAATTTTTATTAAAATAATCCTTTTGTTAGAATAAATAATTATTTTTAATCATAAAGAATTCCATTAGAATAGTAAAATCATGTTAAAATGAAAAACAGTTAATTAAAAACAAACGATTCAAACGGGCAGATGTTTTCAGATTTTTTAAATTTTTTTTTGTTCTGATGAAAAAGGCTTTCTGTTGGGAAATCCTATTTATAATATATGAATAAAACACACAGTGGAGCAGTTTTAATATACTGTCATTTTTGCCAAAAAAATTAGTTTGCCACCAAATTTTAGCGAAATGGCATTTACAGTCACAAGGTTTCTATGCCCGTTGCAGTAAATTACTGGAAAATAGAAAAAAATATCAATAAATGCAGTAATACGGAATGCACTAAAACATTTAATCGAAAATGATGAAAATAGGCAAAAGAAATAAGTACAGCAAGAAAAAAAAATCAAGATAAATGAATAGGAAATAACGAATTATATTAACACAAGAACAGCATAAGAAAAAAATTTAATAAACATTCCTTTATAATAGTAAGATAATATTAAAAGAGCACCGGAAATAGAAAAATAAAAACAAACGATTCAAAAAGCTCAGGCAGATATTTTCAGTTTTTTAAAATTATTTTTTGACGGAAAAGTTAGATTTTAATTAATAAAAAAAATAGCCACTCAAATTATCCGGAATAAAAATTAGCCTATGTTCTTCTGTAGACTATAATCTATCTCTGTGCTAAATTTCATCCAATTTCTTTCTGCCGTTCTGGCGTGATTGACTAACATCATCCATCCATCCAAACTTTCACATTTATAATAGTAGTATAGATTAATTTTACTGGCAGATCTATTTTCCTGCCATTTGATTCATTTGATCATTCTCTAACTTGTAATATTCATCAATTTTGATCGAACTTTTCACACTATGCTTATTGAGCTTTTGATATTTAGTTTCTACCAATAGTAGTATCTTCCTTTTGGGTTCATGATGAAGATAGATTTTTATGATTCGGATTTATTTCAGATGTACATGAAAAGAACATGTATAGTAATTTTTATCTTTTCTTTTATTTTCATATGATTCTATATATTTTCAGATTTGTATAAATGATGCGGGGATTTATACATGTGAAAATATTGATTCATTTCTATTTAATGATATAATGTTTATTAATTTTTTTTATCATTCATCATAAAGATTATTTTTATGATAGATCGGTTCACCAAACATCAAATACTTAATTAAATTTTGATGCTTATAAAATTTGATCTGATCAGTGAATCAGTGCTGATCGAATTTTCCAAAGCATAGATAATCAGTCCAGTAATATTTAAAATATGAGTATTTAACTTTTCGTTTCTGTAACATGGCAATAAAATTCTAATTTGATAAAACAGGCGCGTTATTGGAATAGCATAATTAAGTGAAAAATGCTTTTTCTCGCTTTTGTTTCAGATTACATGAATGAATAATATGTTGCTCTTTTTTTATACTCCTTCTCAATTTTAAAATATTTTTCTTTCTCCCCCCCTTAAGTATTGAATCATCAGAATTGCTCTAAAAATACCTCCCTTTTAAATTATCAAAAAAATACTTTTTGCTGAAATATTTTATTCTTGTGATAAAGAGATTTGATGGTAGTTTTTGATCACTAATTTCGTTTATAAAACGTCTTTAAATATTCTCATTTTCAGTTCTATAATTCAGCTATCTAAATATTTATAGAATAGTTATAAGTGAAATTACTGTTCAAAAACATGATTTTTTATTTTGGTTATATCTCCGATAAGTTTATACTATGGATGTATTCAGCGGCATTATTCCTTAATTTGCTCATATTTAAATTGTCTCAACATTTAATGTCTTTTCTAAAACTTAAATTGTACCACAATATTCTTTTATAAATATCTTTACTATCAATAATAATACTTATATGTGCTTTGGATTTAGTTTTTAAATTTCATGTACAACATTCTTTAGTTGTGCTAATTTTATGTGAAAATTCTGTTTAAATTCTTATTGTCTAATTAAATGATATCTGTCTTTAATACTTTTCAAATAGCAATTTAAATTATTCCTATACTGAATTTATTGTTTCATAACATAAGACTAGATTTAGAATTCGTGATTCTCTAAAATCCCTTAATTTAGTGGGTGAAAAGTGAAAAACTCTGACATTTGCTTTATAAGCATTGTAATGACTTGATCCTGGTCGATCAAATAAAAGGGTAGCGTTTAAGCTCAAATGTTTTATTTACAGTTTATTTACAATAAAAAAACTCCTCATTTAAGTTAATACGCTGGTAAATGTTTACATTTGGGATAACAGTTCCACGACTATCACAAGGAAAACTAACAGGCTGTTAACTTATCCGGCTACTTCAGTAGTAGCTCAAGGGATCTATTTAAATCTCCGGTAGGTCCTTTCCGAAGTTCGAAGCTTCTCTTAAAAAGAAAAATCTCCTGTAACCCTCGGGATCACGAGGTATCTCTCTAACTGTCCAGCTCTTCAGCTCAGCTCACAGCTCTTCTCGTCCCGTCTCGTCATATCATCTCTTGGCTCCTCTCGTCCTCGTATCAGTCCTCGTCTTTTCAAAAACTTCCATTTTAACTTCGGTCAAACTCCACCTCTCGTTTTCGCATTCAGTTTAAGAAGGAGTCTTTTTTTTTCATACTTATTTAGTTTCTTTAACTTTATAAGACTGTTTTCTACTTTATTTTATCACTTGCCTGAATGATAATAAAAAAAGGATATTAGATAGGAAATGATTTCCTGCTTCAATGAGTATGCTTCACAGTGTGCCTTTCTCTCCCTCTTTTGGTCTTTAGAAGGGCGACGCGAAGGAAAAGTAGAATTGTATTAGGAAAGGAACTCGTGGTGCAGCTGTTTCGTTTGCATTACTTTCCTGTGATGAATGGGAACCAATGGCATTTTATATAGCCGAACTAAATGCCTCTCCGTTTTTTTCTCTGTAACGAAATCCAAACATATGCTTGAAACCAAGAATATTTCACTCCTCTATTTTGTTACTCTCAAATTTTATGACCCAGCATCAATGTAATTATCTGCAACAAGAATTCTTATTGTGAATTTGTGATGCATTTAAGATTATTGTTGTAGTCAAATTAACATTCAGAATTACTTGACTGAGTTACAATGATAAACATTTGCAAGCAGTGTGGGGGGGGGGGTCCCCCAATTTCCTCGCGTTCTCTCCAAGAAAAACGTTGTCTGTCCCCACGTTAAATTATGGATCTTTGGTGCGACCCACAATGAACTTATTATGAATTTTTTTTGGTTATTAATCCCTTGCCTGCAGTTTTACACACATAAAAAATCGGATTTGCATTATGGGTGCCTTCCCCCCCCACCGATCAATAATAAAACTTGGCATACAATTTCAATAGTAGTCACAGCATCATATCCAAATGTCAATAATTTAAATATTTATGTACATATGCTTTGCAAAAGTACAGCCCCCAGATGATAATTTCTTTAAAAGATGTGGTTAAAAAATTGGATACGAAGTTGTTACATTTTGGGTGCTAAATCTGCGCACCAAGTTTTATTCATCTGTAATTTTACGTTTTCAAGTGGATAGCTCAAAAACGCTTTGAGCTTGATCGATGATGATAAAAAGATTCCTCAGACATGAATCCGAAATGGTGGTTTTCGGACTCAAGGAAGTCGGAACTGTGAAGATTCGCTGAAATCTGGTGTTTGAATTTTCGTGAGGATTGCAGTACTTTCTCTTTGTATACTGCATATACGACATGGTAAAAAAAAAAGAAAAATGTCGTGAACACAAGGAATAATAATTTTTCAAGATATTCTTGTCGGAATCAAAATGAACTGATACTCAAATGACTTCAACAACATTAGCAAAAAAGAAAATATTTTATTTCTTGTTTAGCACAATTGAACCGATAAGTGTGCATTACAGTCGATTCATGGCAAATATAATCACTTACTTTATTTTGTACAGTTACACACATCAACATGTATATACACATAAGAAAGGAAAAAGAAACGATTCGATGTGAATACGGCTACATCACTTTTTTCAAAATAACGTCACAGTGAATGAGTTTTTTTATTCTTGTTTTCTTATAAGTGAAAGGAAAAACAAAAGTTTTAATTCTGAGAGAGAAATTTTTTTTACATTGCTGAAAAAAGAAATTAAGCAAGAATTGCATCATCGCTGAAGTATTTTAAACGAAAGCATTCCTTAAAAATTTTCTTTAATACTTTGTACTGAAAGAGCAATAATTAGATTCAGTTAAACTCAAAATAGCTCAAAAATTTAGTAAATACTTTTTTAAATAAAAGTTTCCAACTCATTTAACAATTTTCAAATATTAAAATAATCAGGAAAATTTATGATTAATCTTTTAGTTATGTATCAAGGTAATCCTTTGTAATGAGAATTACAACTATGAAGCCATAACAGTTAAAAATAGTTATGGATTTATAGCTATAGCATCGTGGATAATGTGCAAAAAAAATCATTTTTTTTTATTTATAAATGGTAAAATCCTCAACATTTTGATATTAAGAATATTATTGCAATTAATGAAAGCGATACTAGTGCAAAAAGTAATAACATTGGTCATATTCCTAATAATAAATTAAAGATGCTATACATATTTGGTATAAAATTGTTACAAATTTAATAATTATTTTCTTAGAATAATTTTAAATGACATTTTCAATAAGGCTGCATATTCTGAGAAAAAAAAAGAAAAACATTTGCATCAAATATTAAGAAATAATCTTACATATAATGAGCACCCATTTCCCCAAAACCTGAAATGTAGCCCATGTGATGTGTTATTAAACTGATTTAATTTCTTTGAATTTTTAAAAATTTAAAAAAAATAAATTTAAAAAAATGTAGAAATGTTAGTTCAAAATTAAGTTATTAAAATTAAGTTAAATTAAGAAAATTCGTCCTTTGTTTAGAAAATGACCAAAAAATATTTTATGATCAAAGAAAAATATTCTAAATGCATAAAAAGTCTCTAAATTCAGGAGTAACAGAGCACATTTAATATATATTATTATTACATATACATTATTGTAAATGTAATTATTATTCTTCAAGATGAAAACTGTGAAAAATTATAATGGAATATTTACTTTCATTGTAAAGATTCCTGAATAGAGGATTTACACACAGGAAATAATAATTACTTCGTAAGTTCAAAACCACAATTCTTGAAAGATACAATGTCATATGAAAAAAAATTGCTATGCAGTATGGAGGCACTTTTCATTCCATTACGGTAAATGATCACATGTATACATCACTTGATTAATACCATTTTTATATAAGCTCACGTTGTACGTTTATCCATTTCACTTTAATTCACATTCAAACATAACAGTTAGAAAATATTGTACATTTGTTTATTTATACATACATAAATAGGACAAACTTTATGCAAAAATAATGCATTATTTTCTGCATATGGTTGAATAACGTAAACAAAGTTGACATAAAATACTCATTAATTTCCCGCCCTGAAAAATATAATTCTAAGAAACGATGATAAAATGAAGTAGCCTTGCATAACAGTCCATATAAAAGATTCTATTAGAGTTTTCTACATTAAGCGTCCCAAATGAGTGAAAAAAAAACACATCTATGTCGTCCTATCAAATGAAAAAATACAGAAAAGTTGAAAAAAAAAAAGAATCAAAGTTGGAACGATCAACGTTACAACACAGTGCTTGTAATCGGAATTTCGAGCAAATAAATTTAAAATAAAGCGATATATTTTCAGGCACAAATATAATGATTTTGATCCCAGGTTACATTTTTGGATAAATTCAAACAGGAAATATGCTATGAACCAGTCCAAGTTTAAGGCACAACAATGAAAGATACTTGAAATTTAGTCTGAAACTTGTGCTACCTATATTGACATACTGATGAGATTTGCACATCCTGGCATGATTGAACAGATTGGCTGATACAAAAGTTACGAACATCAAAAAGGCAAAACAGGGACCCAAGGATGCAGACACAAAGACGAGTTCCATTGCGTATGTGAACTTATAAAGGCGAAAAATAACGACAGGTCAGTGTTGACAATCGCAGTCAGTCCAGATCAGTGACGGACCAGTGCCTTGAAGGCAGTCCTAAAGAGCGACAATCCAAACCCTCAAGGGTCGATTCAAGATTGAAGTTCTGTGTGGAAGCTCTTCTTCAAAATGCCGTCGATTCCGTCTTGCCATCGCCATCCGATTCCTTCTTGTGGGCCTGCGCATGCCCAGGAGATGGTATGCTCGGCCTCTGCCCTGGATGGCAGCTTCGTCTTCTGGATCGAACGCTTCTGATGTTGGGCAGAGGACTGACTCCATCTGTGGCGACAGGGGAGACGTTGAACCTTGTCATCTCTTGGATTCGACTCTTAGAGGGCCACATGGAGTAAGGGTTCTCAGAATTTTGCAAAGTTTGGTTATAAATGAGGCTCTTTCTGGGTATGTGACTTTGATTGCCTTCGCCTTCGTCTTCTTTCTGAGAGACAGATCAATAATTCTGTTTTATTAAAATGTTGCAAATAATAGAAAGAAAAACGATGAAACCCCGTATACCGAGGTTTCGAGAAAAAATGAGAATTAACTACAAACTGAAATTCAATACACCTTAACAGAAACTACTTAAATTATGTTTGAAGTGTTTAATATTAATTTAAATCAACCGTAGTTAGAAGGCTTGAATTTTGTATAAAATTTTAATACAGAAAATTGTAAGATAATTAATGTAACGAACATTTACTTATAATTATAATCTTCAAATTTATGTTGTTCTTTAGTTTGTAATGATTCTGAACTTCTGATCATTAATCAATGTTTCTAAAACAATAATAATAGTAATGAAATCTTAAGTATACCAAAAAACAAATTTTCTCAGCTAGTCGCCAACTTTAAATATGTAGAACTGCCCCATTCAGTATTTAAAACGAACAATCAAAAATTAAATCCTGTTGTCCCTTACGACCAGAAATTTCTCAACATTTTATCTATAAGATGAATTTTTATCATTATTAGAAGAATCTCTAATTTATATATTTTTTGCTACCATAGAATCTATACAAGATAATTGTACCATTTGAGAATGGTACATACTTACGATTAAATTAAAATAATAAAAAAATACAGAAGAAGACTTCAAGTTTGGTTTACAATGTAGTAACTGTTGATATGCAAACCACATCCACACAGAAATATGTTTCAAGTCGGAAATTTCATGGTTAGCGATGCGCATCAGACTGCTCTGAACGCTGGTATATAAATTTTCTGAAATTAATTCCAAGACTTACATTTCAGTGTTGTAGACTCTGTCTTAACGTTTCATTTGTCACAACAATGACCGGACAGATGGACCTAGAAAAGTACTTTGTGACTAAGATGTGACCTTTGCGACTAAGATGAGTATCTGTGCACCCAAAACTTTCTACTGTGTTGTTTTTAAATGCTTTATTCCCGCATTTATTCGCGAAGAAGCTGTCATTTCTAGACGGGATGATTATTTTGAATCAATCAGCTTGTGGACAAGCAGGAAAAAATGCTAAGCTCCAAGGAAATAAGTTTTGATTTCCTACTCGTTAGAACATACATATTAAATATATATAGTTTTTTTAATATCAAAAACAAAGTTTTGTTGATACCTTTGTCAATAAATGACATCTAAAATATCTATAAATATTTTTATTCTATGCAGTCCATAGTAAAATATAACCGTTTTGTTGCTTGTAAAATGTTTTCCCTATTTAATGATCCACGGTGAAGGAAAGATTGCTAAACAGTAAATTAATTTACCACAAAGGCAATTTCGAATTTGTTCGGAAAAAAAGATTACTGACGCCATCTGACGAACACTAATGTATTTATTTATGATTTATTTAAAAAATTATTGCAAATAGCAGGAGCAATTTCGGCAAAACTGGACGATTCCTGCTTGTCTAGCATTTTTGGATAAATTACACTCTGGAAATAGCTGCAGAGCGCCGGTAGTTGCAGATGCTGATACGAGTACTAAAGCTTCCTTCCTATAAATAGGAATGTCGTTCACCAAAATTTTCAAATGACCTTAAAAAGAAAGCAGGCAGAAATAGGTCCTAATTGGGTTCTATAACTTTATAGAAGTCAGCTGTCATGTTTTATTAATGATGAATATTTCGAATGACAGGGATAGTGACCTTTTATTTTCTATTTTTAGGATTGCTGGAGTTATTGTCCATTCAAAAGTTTTGTTAATATATTTTCCTGAAATTTTCGGTAATTTCATCACTCCAGAAAATTCAGTGATGAATTATGTATCACTTTGATGATTCTTTGATGATGACTTACGCAGAATTTACACTAAGCATTTGAGTAACAGGTGTTTCATCGCCTTCTGATGGGTAAAAGTGCTTTCTATAATGTATATTTAGATTATTTCGATTCGAGCAGTCTGTTCCTTCCAGATGTTTATAAGCACAGTAAGTAAATGTATCGCATATTCAAACAAGCTGCAACAATGCAAAAAGGAATGCTGGTAATGCATCAGAATTGCAACAAAATAATACGACTGAAATAGCAATTTATTGCAAACTTCAGATTCTAAAAATTTTGGAATGAAAGTTTAATTATTACTCATGACCAGGGTTTCTACGTAGATCTCTTTAATGTGAAGAAGAGCAAGTCTTAAATTTTTAACTGGACTGCTTAGAACGGATAATCCTTAAATTCTAAAGAAATGCATTCAAAATATTGTTAGTATAGGTATGGGAATTGTGGGAAGACTTTTTGTTTAGCATGCAGTACTGGGATATTAGAGGTGGAGATCTTTGTTGGGTTCTTCTCTGTTAACCGAAAGCAGGCACATAACAAAGCATTCCAAAATACCTGAAAAACACTCGTTATAGATTTGGATTCCCGCTTCTGCTAGTCTTGTTCTTCCTGCATAGCAAGGGAGGAGCACAATATTACATTATAATCACAAAGCAAAATATTGACGTGTGGGTGAAAAGAGCATTATTTTAAGGAGAAAATAAAGGGAAAGCACTACATTTTTATATTTAAAATTACAATAAATCATCAAAATTTGCTAAACTCCTATCTGAAAAAGAAATGAAATTCGTTAAAATTTAAAAGTTAAAAATCTGACTCTAACTATGAAAAATATTACTAAATATTAAATAAAACAATCCTAAAATAATTTAATGATATTTTAAAATATTCTAAATGAGTAGTAGGAGAAGACGTCATTTTGGAAAAGTAATAGTTTTCATTGATACAGTAAATATACGAAAATAAGCAATAAATATAATTTTTGAATCTTAAATTCAGTTCTATAGATATATTACATTATTTCCAAATGAGAAAATCATTGTTATTTGCTGAACAATTTTAGATGTATTAGTAAGAATTGTCCTTCTTAGTAATTTACAGAAAATTCCAACATTACTCTTTCTACCAATTTGGTTAAATAAATTGTTCTTCTTTGAAACATTGATGAATATTATTTATGAACTACGCACAGTTCTTCTACATAAAAATAAACAGTTGCTAATTTATCTATTTGAGAAAAGCTAATTGCTGAGAGATAACTGACTCATTTAAGGAAACAGGCGGACATCAATTCAACGATCTATTTTTCGTTTCCTAGAAAAAATTTATATTTCCTTCAGCTCTATAATTCAATTTGAATACAAACAAAAATAATAAACAATATGTTTGAAAATCAGAAAGTAGAAATTTAATTAACGAATAAATTAAAGATGATTAATGATTATTCTATTCTAAAATGATGCCCGTATCTCAAATCAAGTATTCAGATCTTCAATTTACCATTTGTTTCTAAGCAGAATTTGATTAATTTATTTTAAGAATACATACATCTTATTTAATTCCTTATTCCATTTATATACACTTCAGAGCAACAATTTAAATTTCTTATTCAAAAAAAGTTTTGTATTTTTTTCTCTATCTAGTTGTCAATGAATATCGGCATTCCCTTTAAACATAACTTCCAAGAATAATACTCTTTAGTTTAAAAGTGTTGGTGACGCAGTCGACAAAAACGACACGTGTCTGCTTCACAAACTGAAATATATACATGAAACTGAACATTTTCAACTCTCTGTCTTCCTCCACACATTACGTTTTTAACTGTTTGTAATTGTGAAACGTTCGTCAACCGAATATATATGTATATATGTTAGCAAAACATACCAATATTTTCCGGAAAGGCCCATTGTTCGATTCAGTCCCGTAATTAGCTGACTGTAAATCGGTCTTTCTTTTCACTTTTATGTCACACAAATGTTGTTTTCTGATTTATGTTTCTTTTATATCGATGCATCAATATCAGAAAATCGATGCTTGAAAATTATACGGGTTATTTACACGGAATTTTCAAATAAAAAGCATGATTGTTTCAAATTTGTGATATAGCTCAGTGTTCCAGGTTTCAAATTTAAAATTGAAAGGAATAGGTAAAATATTAATTTACATAATGAGACTTAAATGGCATTATTTATGAATGTCGTTCATATGTTATGCAGTATATAAATAGTAAATTCTTGCTAAATAGCCAGGGATTTTAAATGTATTGATTTGTGAAACGGTTGTATTCATCTATTAAATTAAAAATGCAATAATTAAAGTATATCGAAGTAATCTAATAGACGTTCAAGAAACTGCCATTCAACTGACACTATTTGATTTCAGTTGTGACAAACTACTCAGGGATCTGACCCTTACCACTGCGTCCATAAGGTTCGGCAGTCTGCTCTGTCGTCTCTTTTTCAAAGCGTTGTTTTTCATCATGTTTGACTGCGCAATGCTGGCCCGACGCAACGCCGGTCCGGAATCCTGCAGATTCATTCCTGGAGCAATGCTGAGTCTTCGATTCACTTTCTGAAACAGAAATCAGAAGTTAGGTTTCTATTATTCAATATCACGGTGAGGACGATACGCATGTGTAGATAAAACTAGCAGGAGAGATTTGTAAGCTGATCTGGACAACGCTATCTTGGCACTTTATATTTCATCCCGTTATAAACAGTAGAAGAGCTTTTTAGAAGTGTCTACAGGTGAGAGGCAGTTACACAACAATAATTACAGATGACAAACATTGTAAATATTTGTATCCGTCTTGAAATAGACAGATATTCAGGTTCTAAGGCGAAAATCGCGCGATTTAGGCGTATTTTATGTAAAATTGACCTTTCCAGTGATTTGGTGAAAAATAGATAGTTTTGGAAAATTCCATCACCTAAATTAAGCGAGATAGTCTAGAACCTTCGAAAACGTTGGCGAAAGTTTTAGATTTCATGCCAAGTTAGGTATAAATACCACCGCCCGATTGACCACGATCCTCAAGATTTCCTCACATTCAGCTCCTTCAAATCTTTTTGATAATCGAGAACTGAGCATCATGCGGCACAGTCGTGTCAGATTAGAGACCAATAATCACTGTAAGTCCCCCGAGACCCCCCCCCCCAACTCTTACAACTTCTCTGATCGTAAGGGATACGATAGCAGGTCCAGTACTGATGCATCCCCCAAGCATTATCACAATATGGATTATTCGCAGTACAAAAAAAGCTTGCAAGATAGCACTATTTCTAAAGAAACTACAAGAGACAAAGTTCAAATCGACGAAAACATCAAAACAAAACAAACAGTACAACTGATGCCATCTACAGGTACGACAGACAGACCAAAACTATCGACCGCCAATCAAGTAAACTGGGAGATAGAAAAAACCAAGCCATAGGAGATGAAGGAACTCACCCTAATTTAGAAATCCAATCAGCTCCACCCACAAACAACGAAATGCACATTGACGGTACAGATTAAGATACCCCAAAAGGTAAAGGCCCCTTCCTTGATAAATTCCAGTTAATTAACCCAAGAAAAGCTGCACAGGTAAGGAAAAACACACGCCTTCCGAAGTCATGGACACCTAAAATAAGTTAGAAGCTCTGAATCAACATCCTGACAATAGGCTGCGGAATTTTCCAGAACATTTAGAGGGTTTGTAGATATTGATGTCCAAATTTTCCAGGTTCTTCATTTTTGTTGACAAAGCCTCCAAGTTAATTTTCAAATGTTCGTTAACTTGTGTCGAATATGCAGATGATTGACTAGCATTTATTCAGCTTCCATTAAGGATATCTGCAATCTTTTACTTCAATTTTAACTCATATTGACTTATTATTTAGATAGTTACATATTTGCCCGTTTATGGCACAATGGTATCACACCTGTCATGTACCAGTATAATATATAGTACTATATAATGTCTCAAGAAAGGAACAAGTTTAAGAAGGGGATAATTTTTAGATATTTCAAATAACAGAAATCTTCTGGTTTATTTACATATACTGTATTTTGTTGTTTAACACTACTTCCACCATCTTATTTTTATCAGATTCGAATTATATTTCAGGAAATCTGGTTATTTTTACTTAAGGAATGTGTTCACATTGGGTACTTCGTTGCATGAAGTTAAGAGAGCTTGACAGATGCAACGAATTATTTATGAAATCTAGAGAAAAATTTAAAAAAATCGGCAAAATAATAAATGCTGGTGAGAAGGGGTATAAAAGAGTCGAGCTTTATTCACTGAAAAAATATCATTCACTCACTTCAGCAGCCGGAGCTGGCACGCTCATCGAAATGGTTCGCAATACGTCATCCTCTTGGGCATCCTGGAATAGAGAAAGTTATTCATCACACATTTCCCGACCGGGATGTATAAGTGAAAAATTTCTGGAAATATATTCACAGAAATAGAAAATTATCATTTTCAGATGATATTTACCTCCACAATGTCCATCAATGTCTGCAACTGTGTCAGCCGACTTTCCTCTGTGTCGGTTTTTAAGGTACTTGGATCGATTCCGTTCAAGTTCTGAGGAAATAAAACGAAAACTAACCATTGAAGCAAAATTTAGCAGTAAAACTTCTTGAAAAAATGCTTGTTATAGAATTAAAACATACAAATGACTGAAAAACTTGATATTGTTTTAGAAGTTTTGTCTCAAATCTAATTGAGGAATGTAATTATCTGCTGTTATAAAATTTACACAAGATTGTTATTCGTATAAACTCATTCGTGTAACTTAGCTAGTGACCTATTCAATTGTCATCAGAGTCAACTTCCTACAACTAGATGTGGTACCTAGAGATCTCATGCATACCAGCTAACACGATAAATGGTTAAATTCTTTCACTTTATTATTTATTAAAATGATATTAAGACTCTGTTGAAATGACAAATTGCCATTCTAATATCTGTAACCAAAAGATATTTTTGTTTCATTAATGTGCATTGGAAACTGTCTAACGTCCATAAAAATTTGTTAATTAAGTTTTATTAAATTTATTTGAGAGGATGTAAGAGATTTCCCTCCTAATATTTACATTAATTTCAGGTTACAAATATTAATTATGTGGTCGAAAACAATACCAGGATTCTTTTATTCCAGATATAATAAACTGTCATTTATCCGACCTTGTTAAAAATGGTTCTTTGTAATAATAGGAGGACAAATTTGCTTTGTTAAGCCCTCTTTAGAGAATGAGTCCAATAATCTGTCGAGAACATTAAAAGAATTAAAACTCTCATCTGGATTGCTTAAACTTATACCTGATAATAATTGTCAATGAACAGGTCAATATTTTTTTAAGAACTGGATCTATATTTAACCCTTTGCACTCCTATGGTGCCTCTGACACACCATTCAAGATTGTGCCTCATTTTGACGTTTTATTTATTCATTTTCCAAATTTAATTGTTAAAAATGCGTACATAATAGTTTAGATGTATATTAATTTTTCAAAGAAATTCGATTTAAATGAACTATGTATACTTATTTTTCATAGCAATAAACAAATCTTTGTATTAGGTGAATAATTTTGCATCTACTTTATTTTCGGAGAGTTAACTTCAATACTTTAAATGTATGTGTATTCGTACTGATATGATTGTGTATTTCCCAAAACCAAGTAACATATAAAACTCATTTTGAAATGTGTAGAATTTGAGCTTGTATTTGAGCTTTACCCAAAACAAATTTGAAACATATTCTTAAAGTACCGAGTTCTTGTACTGTGAACAGCTGGATTTTGGTGATAATGGTATAAATGTGGTAGGAGATTGAAGTTTATAGAACTCCGGCTTCTACTGCCTTTTGATGTCTGATCTGCCCTTCATGTGGGAAGCTTAATGTAGATAAAAAGACTTTCCTTTGTCTTCACTAAAAGCCCAGTTTTATGAGATGTTCGCGATCTCGAACGATTCATAATCTAAAATTGTTTTTCTGGGTCTTGGCTTTTGTTGAAAGGCATTCAGAATGTCGTCTATTATTGTACAGTTACGAAAATAAAATAACCCAAGAGGAAACAGCATGAACTCAAACGCAAAGAAATTTCTGAAGAAGTTGTCTTGAAATTTGTTTACAATTACTATCTGTATTTAAAGAGCTAATACTTGGGAATGTATGAAATAAAAAATAAAAATTACGGTGTAATCATAATATGCTTAATATAAGAGTTTTCTTAATATTATCCAATCTAAACATAGAATTTTTATCAAAGTTTACAAATTTATGATATTTAAAAATACTGATAAGAAGAAATGTATATAGCATATAGATGTTTTTTTAAAATAACATTTGTTAGAAATCAGTTCCAAGAATTTACATAATATCTGCATTGTACAATCAAAATAATGAAAATGTTTGCAGATTGCAAAATGCTTAATCAGAACTTTTCGATCTCGCTTCAGAGTTGTAAACAATGAAATTTGAAATATAAAGAATAAGAGTAAAGAAATTACCGCCCATTCTTCTAAAAATTGTTTTCCAAGGTCTTCGCCTTCGTTTTCTCCTAAAGTTTTATTGTAGTCTCTGGCAACCTGAGGAAATTATAAAATGAATTAGAAATACGTAATAGCAAAAAGATCTTTCTTAGCAGTTTTACATTAAGACTAGGAGTATTCGAAATGAATTGCTTGAAAGTGGCAAAAGGGGAAGAGTTCAATGAATTAAATTCAAGTTCCATGAACTATAAGAATAAAATAAATATTTTTTATTTTGTCTCGGTAAAAACATTGAAAAAAACAGACGCATTTATTCCAAAACAGCTGCATTGATTATAAGCTATCATATAAAACTTTCATTGATGGTAAACCACAAAAAGCATATTTGCATTTGTTAATAGATCAGATGATATCTAAGTGAGTTATGAAATTCATAATTTGGTAATGATCTCAAACCAGAATCTGAACTTTTATGAAACAAAACGTGGTTTTATTTGTAAAATTTTGCGTAAAGGATAAAAAGGTAAATTTTATGCTTACAGAAATTTGGAATAAACTCAAAAATATTGTTTTTGAAATAAATAAGCTATTTTGTATTCTAAATTTATTAGCTGCTTCGACCCCCATTTCAGAAATTTGAAATTTTACATATAACACTCCACGCCAAAAATATATCTTCGTTTCTCAGTTTCGTTTCTTTTTGTATATATTTTGTATATATTAGTCAATATTGTACGAAGTAGACAGTATTCTGTACTTCATTTCTTTACAAAAAAAAGTCTGCAATTCGTCTGTAAATTGAACGAAACAGAATTCTCCACATTATATTTTCGGTTTTTATATTATGATGAAAATACCGCACATTTTCAAAAATATCAACTATTTTCAAAACGAGGAATATTGTGAATGTAATTATAGGGTCACTCAATTTTTTGTGCATGTAAATATGTATATATACAACGTATCTGGCGAAAAATGAAAAAAAAAAATTCCAGTCAATGATTTAATATTCTGCAAGATTGATATAATGGATTATTGATCTGCTTTATTGAAAAAAGATAGTATTCACAAAGATGTAATAAGTAAAATGAAATAGCCTGCCATATTTAATATCATTAAATAATGTACCTTTTCAGCTGAGAAAATAATAATACCAAAGTTTTAAAAATAATAATTTAAACCCTTCGTTTGTTATATGCATGATATATATTTTAAAATTTTAATCAATATGTAATTTTAAAAGTAGGATACCATTTTTAACATCTGACGACCACAAAAGCTCGAACAATAGCTTTTGAATGCTGGCACCCATTTAGTAAAACATCAACCAGATCTCAATACTGTTGAGGAATCTTAATTATGAAACAATGAAAGCTTTATATAATTTTGTCTTAAATTTAGAAATAAGTTCTGTTTGACAGAAAAATTTCATTTTTATCTGATTTAGTTAAATTTCAGTTATGGAACCTTTCTAAGATCATTCAATTAATGTTAAAAATAATCCAATTAATGTGAGTTATCAGTTCTCTCTTACCTTTACATCGTGTTTCCAGAAGCGAGAAACAGCTGGCTCGGTCGTATTGGGAGCAACTTCCTTGATCTGAAATTGAAGCATTATATATATTAGAAGAAAACATATAGATATAAAAAAACAAAATATTATCTGGCACCAGCAAATTAAAAAAACAATTGCTCAACGAACACCATTTAAGAAGATAAAATCTTCGATTTTAGTCCACGAAGTATTTTTTATAAAGTAGTCTTACTTTAGAAATAGCATTGTTAATTGATTTACTCTACCTAACTAAACTCTGTTATTATTTCTCTTTGGCATTTAATAGGACAAGAAATACAATGTCGTAGCTGTGTATATCGCTGAAAGAATTTCCGTAAGCAAAATATATTTCTGATATCCAAAAGAAAAAAAAATGTTGTTGAACAATAAAAATAATTAAAAAAACATTAATAAGGGAACGTGAGTGTGAGATAATGTTATGCAATTCTTTGACTGCTTATCTTACGAAAATTATTAAATTTGGATGAAGTTTGTTTCATATGATTTTAGCTTGACGTACTCTATTGAATGTATAGTACTATAAATATTTGCAATGCATTATTACATCAAATAAATAATTACCTAATAAATTAATATCAATATAAATTTTGGTATACAAAACCTAATTTTAGTATTTATTTATCAAGACATTCCCATAAAATGCTTCTCAATTCAATCACAAAGTGTTTTATTTTATATTAATAATCAATATCTACTTCGTGGTAATTAGCACATCCAATAAGAATTCAGAAAATTTTATAAAAGTAGAAAAAGGTCTATATTTTCATGATTTATGTCTAAAAGTATATTCCTAATTAGACTAAACTAAGAAATAAATTTATTTTTAAAAAGTACTCTAGCATAATACGTATTCAGAGAGTAATTCTTTCTGAAATGTAGTACTCAGTATTGTAGCTCTTATTCAAACAATACATTTATCTGTCAAACTCTGTTGAAATCCTATTACTACATCAAAACTATTTTTAATTTGATTTGAGTTTTAAAAACTTCGTTGATACCTTTTCAATCTCGTACGGAAAAAATGTAATGAATGCTGGAAGGAAAAAATAAAATGACTAAATGGGCTGGAAGGTAGTCTTATTCATAAAGGTACCGTGCAAATTGAGTGGTTGGATGAATAAAAAATGGTATTATTTATCAAATGACAGCGCTTAAGCGCTTATATTCTGGACTTGTATTGATCTTAATAGGATTCGTATATCACCCCAAATGCTCTATTCAATTTCTCCTTGAAGAAAAGAAAGGCGATGCAACTGACAACATGTTAAAGGACATAAGCAATAGTCTCCGCACTATCAGGTTCAAAGATGTCCATGGCAGAAGTGTTGCCCTACCTTCAAAATGATGAGCGCGGCAATGATAATGCAGATGATGTTCAGGATGGTCAGCAGGAAACTGATGATGCCGAGGACGGCGCATTCTTTGTCCATGAGTGGGTAGTAAGTCGGGGTGTAGGTGTCTGGCGGAAGCAGAGCTGGTTTCACGGTATGGTTGTAGATATCGTACACCTGAAACAGAAGGGTGATTCATCATTCACAGGAAAGAGACTGCCCAATACCAGAAACTGTACTCTTCGTGAAGCGAGAGGAACACTTTAACACGAAACCAATCACGAGACTTCACTTCCAGAAGCAGTTCCAGTGCATCAGTGAAATGTCCTTTGTTTAGATATTTGCTAACAGATTTTCCAGATATTTTCCCCTTGCAGTCCAGACAGTGAGTAGGGGTGACACTACTTTTAATCAGTTAATATATTGCAAAAAATTATTATGTGATGTTGACTTATTTTTTTCTAATTATATTTTTTCCACAGATAAATCCTTACTAAATTATTTATCTTTTTAATGTAAAAACCCAATACATCCATTTACCTCACCCTTTTTCAAGTTTGATATCCTTTTTCGTGAGACAGTAATTACCCACCATTATCAGTTAACGATTTCCTTATAAATGAAGACATTTAATTATTGTTATAGATTATAAAAATAATAAATTTAAAACAAATCAAGCTTTAAAACTCGTCATTTTGATTTGCAAAATAGAATATAACATTCATCAGATAAGTGAATACATAATAGTTAGATTTATTATAAATTAATAATTAATTATATTTTTTATCTAATAATGTTTTTTGACAATTTATTGCAAAAGTATCTTGTAATCAGTAATTTCATCATTCATTGATTTTGTATGTCCTTTTTACAAATTTATTTATCTGGCAGCGAGGTAACAGTGTTTTTCAAACTTCCTTAATCCAGCTGTGTGAGAAGACTAATTTGGGGCTGTGTGAGGATGGGGTTCAATCACGCCAGAACGGCTGAAGGAAATTCAATGAAATTTAGCACAGAGATAGATTATAGTCTACAGAAGAACATAGGCTAATTTTTATTCTGGTTAATAGAGTGGTTATTTTTTTATTAATTAAAAACTAACTTTTCAGCCCAAAAATAAAAAATAAAAAAATCTGAAAGCATCTGCCTGAGCTTTTTGAATCGTTTGTTTTTATTTTTCTATTTCCGGTGCTCTTTTAATATTATCTTACTATTATAAAGGAATGTTTATTAAATTTTTTTCTTATGCTGTTCTTGTGTTAATATAATTCGTTATTTTCTATTCATTTATCTTGATTTTTTTTCTTGCTGTACTTATTTCTTTTGCCTATTTTCATCATTTTCGATTAAATGTTTTAGTGCATTCCGTATTACTGAATTTATTGATATTTGTTTCTATTTTCCAGTAATTTACTGCAACGGACATAGAAACCTTGTGACTGTAAATGCCATTTCGCTAAAATTTGGTGGCAAACTAATTTTTTTTGGCAAAAATGACTGTATATTAAAACTGCTCCACTGTGTGTTTTTGTAATTAAATTGTATTTGTATTAGCTATATATATTTTTATATATGCTTATAGTGGTATGTTTCCGTTAGCAAATAATTTAGAATTCCGCCAAATTTTCTCAAATTTCTTTGGCGATTGTTCGTTTGCACCCGACAAACGGAAAAGTACCCTTATGGTTTTAATAACATAACATTCCCCTCCCACACACTAATGATGTTAGACTTTACGGTTATTTCAAACAATTCCGTTTATTTTTGTAGTGTATGATGAATTTAAAATTAAACATTGTTAATTAATATATCTTTTGATTCCTTCAGAAGTGCTTTTGAATGAAAATAAAACAGATGAATTGAAACTAAAATTTTCTAATCTGCATTGCGTTACCCCAATTGGTGCTTAAAATTCACGTCTTTGCGTTGCTCCAATTGACGTTGAAAATTTGTGCATGCATGCGGTTTCGATAACATTTTAGACTGTCAGTTCTCTCATATACACATCAAAATTTCCACGCGTACGAAGTCGCGGGTAAGAGCTAGTATTGATATATCTTATATCGAATTTTGCCTGTAACATACTTTCTTTTCTATAAATCTTTTCACATATACTCGTTTAACTGGCTACGAAGCTTATAGGTTTCGATTCCAAGCGTACGCTGTTGAGAAATAAATTGAAAGGATCGAAAACCGAGCTTGTTGACTATGTAATAAAATATACAAAATAAATAAATATTATCATCTAAAATAAAAAAAAGCATCCCTAGATACATAAAATAAAAGCCCTAAAAGTATTTAGAAGTATAAATCAATTGTGATGAAATGCCCGAGGAGAAAATAAAACTTACCACATAAGTATTTTGGTATAAGCTCCTGACAGTCTTGATAGCTCCCAATCCCCAAAGAAGACCCTTGAAAAAGAAAATTACGTAAAAAAAAGAAATAAGGAGCTTTTGTATTAAAAAAATCATAAAAATTTTCTCGTTAATTTTCCCCAAATTACGTGGAAATAATAATACGAATTTCCGATAAAGTATATAGATAGCTCAGTAGTTGTAATTTTGTAGTTGTATGTAACAGAACGAGTCTACATTAAAGACCACAGAACTTGATAGATTAAGCGATTTTCCTCTCATTTCCGCACGGTAATTTTTTTAATTTTAATATGCAAAAAATTTAGTGAGGAGTTTTTATGACACACATTTATTAGTAACCTAAAAACTATACTCTTTAATATTTTAATTTTTAATCTTTAATTTAAAATTTGTTGTAATGTTATTTATAGAATCTTGAGTTGTTTCTCCGATCTGCTTATAAATGGCCATATAAGGAGTAAGAGTTAATTTCAATTACGTTAATCGACCTATTGAAAATAAAGTTTTGAAAATATTAAAATAGTGAAATATCATCGAAAAGTATGCAACCATAACAGATTTTAATATCTCTACCACACCAGCAAGTGAATGTAAATGAATCACAAATAAGAAACGAGAGGGATAAAATAAAATTTTATAAAACACTTTTCAGCCAGTTGCGGCAGAGTTTGTATAAATATACAATTTATTTTCTCTTCTGCTCAAAACAGTTCTGAGAAATAAGTAATATTACTAAGATGCATTACATATATAAATTTAGTAAGATACAAAGGAAAAAAATTCAATGCTCTCAACGTATTATTTCAGATACACTTGTAGTTGCAAATGCTGTGAATTGAACACGAGAATTATTGACATACTACGTATCAAATGAAAACTAAACGTGGCTCACAATATAAAGCAAAAACAAATTCTCATTTTTTTATATTAAAATTTCAAACGAGTGTTTTATAAGATGAAAAATATGAAAATAGTCTAAATATTCCTTTAAGAAATTTGAAAAGAACTTGAGATGAGATCTCTGATTTGATGCTTCTATGATTTGACCAAGCAATAAAGGTCTTTTTTGTGTCTTTTAATTCTCTATTCGTATGTATTTTTACTCACACAATTGACTGTTGGAGGAAGCAAAGAAGCAGAGATGGCCACTCCGACGAGTGATGCCCCGTTGCCACCCAAAACGGACATGGCAACACCGGCTCCGGATGGTAAAGCGATCAGGCAGCCGGACCATAAACTCCTCACCATACCTCTGGAAGGAAAGACGCATTTCAGAGATATGTCCCTCAGAGTTGAAGCATACTGATAGATCAGTTACAAATAACATTCAAAATTTGAATAGGAAAATTAAGAAACATATGTAATGAAAAATGTATGCAGTTAATAACATATAATCGAAATATCATAGCACAGTAATGTTCTAAAATGCATTAATCTATTTTTATATAGCTTTCAAAAATTTATACATAATTACCAAGACATTGAGTTATATAACAAAAAATATATTTAATATTGCTGAAACGGCCATGCCTATAAAATTAGTTATTGTACTACAGGTAAATATACTAAAATACTGCTATTAATTACACTGAAAAATATGAAGAATATTATTATTTACTAGCCACCTTTGGCGACCAGTTGGTTCACCAGTATTAATGCCGATTAAAGGGTTCAATCAATTTTATATAACTTGGTCTCATAAAAAGTTTTTCAGCAAAATATTTTTAAGCTTCAAATTTCGATAGTCATATAATTCACTTATATTATTATGTAGCAATCCTGATCTTTGAACTCCGCATTTCTCTCTGATTTTCTATCAGGGCTCGTAAAATTCAGTTTTAATTTAAAATGGAAATGATGAAAATTCAATTAATATAAAGACCTCTTTACTCAATCCAAGCATGCCTTTAAATAAAACTAAGAACTGAAAGCAGAGTAGTCCTACATTTAAGTTGAATGTTCCCTACAGAAATTGAAACTGTTTAATATTTTTTTATAATTTATAATATCTCAAGAAATAATTCAGCAAACATTTCACAGGTTAATTGAAACATGAAGTTTTTAATTTTATTTTTAGATGTATATAAATGCTCTCAATAATAACATTTTATTTATTTTTTTGGTATATAAATATATTTCAAAAAAATATGGTTTAAATTCCTTTTGTCTTAAAGATTCATATTCTGTAAAATATTCTTAATATTTCAACTTCTAAATAAATAAATAAACATTTCTATCTTCTGCGACCAAATCTGGCTGATTTATTCAGTTTTGAATATTGCAAGTTTAGAACAATCATCATTTTCATAGTCTAGACCAATTATTCTAGAGTAACCCTGATTGGCTTCTTTGAGATCTTGATAAAGTGATCTAAAATCGCCAGTTTTTATCGAATAGTTATATTGAAATTTTCATAGCTTTCGATCAGCTTTGATGATTGACTTAGTTCATTGGAGTGCCACTTTTTTATTTTAAGGACTTATTGTCTCTGGAATATTTTGTTAAACATGATTCACAGAGCTGATGATATATGTAAAAATTTAAAAGTCGTAATTCATCAGCATTTTTCCCCTCAATCTACTAATTATATATTTCACTTAGACCATTTGGTAAGAGATTTATGTCCCTTCCCCCAAAAAAATTAAGAAATTATATGTTGGGCTCCTATTACAGATGATGACTTGTAGATGTTAAGCCATATTTGCCTTAAATAAAACTGTTTAATTGGATTAGTAATATATGTATAGTAAAATATTATAGAAAACGTTTTCATCCATTTATTTTCCACAAATATCATGTTTCATTTTATGCAGACACGTGCCGAAAATGACATTTTTATATGTTTAATTTGGAATGAAAGCTGATTTATTTGTTCTCAAGTGAGTGAACATGATATTGCCTTGGTTAGGAAGTTTTGATGTCTCCGAAATATGCGGGTAAAAAATGTTTATAAGCTTTTACAAATTTTGCATTGACAAATATTACGTATGCTTGTTTGAAAGATGCGTTTTCAAATAGCTGGCCTGCTTTTACCAGTATAGATTTAATATTACGTATACTTCGTTGAAAGCAGGTGCGTTTTTATTTCGCATGATTCATTAAAATGCGGAGATAAATTACAATCACGAAGGCGAATTCTTTGATTTGCGCAATAGATTTCTTCACATGAGTAAAAGTAACTATTTAAAACATGTCATAGTGTTTTAAAAATTAAAAAAAAAAACGCGAATGCAAAAATATTTTACTTTTACTTAATATCAATTGCTTTTTATTCGTCGTTTCTTTGAAATGACGTCATCCTCAAGCTCGATTAAGATTTCTTAATAATAATTAATATCGCTCTCAAAAGATTATCGTTTAGTACTTTTCTAAAAATTCTTTTTCAGTTTTAACTGTCGCACTTCTGTAATATATTTTTATTTTGTGTTTTTATTTATTTTAATTCTTGAATTGTTAATTTTGATATTACAAACGATCAAGAAAAATTTTCTCTTGCATTTATTGTTTTAAAAATATCGTATTTCCTATTTATTTCATTTTATATAATCACGTGATATAAATTATATTTTAGTTTTATTTTTGGTCGTAATCAACTTTTTTTAATCAGAACTTCTGAAAATATGATGGCAACATTTTATTAAAAACTGATTTTTTTAGATTCTCGCGAAGATAAAATTTTATTTTTATTTTGTTTATTTTTATTTTATTGTTGAAAAAAAATCCGATTAAATTAAATGTTTAAAAATTCATTAAAAATAGAGTTTTAATTTATAGGTCAAAACATTAGTATCATTGAAAAGCTAATTTTTTGTGCTTTAATATGATGCAAAAATCAATTTTGTGCTGTAATATTTTCGGAAGTTATAGTGAGAAAACGTTAAAATTTGGATTATTTTTTAATTAATTAAAATTTTAATTAAAAATTCAAAAAAATTGCTCCGAGGTGCACATTCCCGGCCCCCAAGGTATACATGTACCAAATTTGGTAGCTGTAAGTCAAACGGTCTGGCCTGTACACCGCCAACACACACACACACACACACACACACACACATTGTGTTTTATTATAAGTAAAGATTAAAAGTTAGACACTGTTGACTTTTTGAATTATTAATTTTACAATAACACGGGGCCATAAAATGGTGAGGGATAATTCTCTCATCAAACTGCTCCGTTATCAAACATTTGATAGAAGACCCTACACGAAGGCGGTGCCATCCAGCATTTACTTGCTCTTAAGACAAAACATTTCTCTTTTGAAAACTGAACGTGAGTAATTAGCCAATAATGAGGCAGCACTGCAATAGATGTTATTTTTCTTCATGGGTGCTCCGGGAGACTTATATGAGAATTATAAATATTATTATCAGATTTTGGGAACTAGTTCTACAAAGAATATTTTTATTATACGTCAAAAAAATTAAAACAAAAAGATTAGAAATTGGTTATGTGATTTTGACGCTAAAATAACACATCTGTTTTAAATTTGGACCCGATCGCTTAAACAGTTACAAACAACAGCAACAAAAAATTAAATTTGTTTTTTCCACTGTATTATATGCACAAATACTCTAATCTTGTTTGGAATCGATAAATACGGTAGATAGAAGTCTAGTAGGCATAAAGAACGTTACAATATATTATGAGAAAATTTGATACAAAACCAACTGACTAATTTTTCACACGAATATTTTGCAAGCTGTTTTACTATATGTAAACTGTGTTGTGCAAACATCATTACACTCAGAACACCAACGCTCTGTTGCATTTAATTTGAGATCTTCTTATGTTGTTGCTGTTTCTAATAACACTTGCCATGGACAAATTCTCTGACGCAATCAGCGATTTAAGCCAAAGGTGCGTGTTTTGTTTTTAAGTAGCGACCAATAGGGCTAAGAGTACTTCTTAGCTACTCACGCATCCCCTTCACCTGCACAGAACCTTTTAACACGGGGGATATTCACACATCTCACAGATAGAACAGTTGAAGAACAACCATGCCTGAACAGAGGATCGAATCTAGGACAACCAGATAACGCTATCTCTGTATCAGGACATCGGCATTTCTTATGTAATGGGTACCAAGACAGATTATTCATCATTAGATTTTAATTAATTAAAACTTCACAATTTGATTTCTCAACAAATGTGGTGAATATTATAAGAAATTTTTCCCATATTTAAAATTTAATAGATTTTCAGTTATTCAACTTCAGTTTAGTTTTGATAAAATTTTAAAAATCAGTTTTAAATAAAGTTCGTAATGGCATTTTCATTCTTAAAACAGCACTGTTCAACTCATTTTTACTACTGACCTTCCGGCCATTTCCGTCGTCGGCCATTTTCCAGCTCCCCACGTTTCGCTGAAATTACCGCAGATGAAACCAAATAAGAAGCCTGAAATAAAACGTCAATTCCAGTTTTAGAAACGAAACCGGAACGCATAGCATCTGAAAAAACAGACTAAAAATTTTAAAATATGAATTGTCATTATTACTTGATTTTTTAATAGTTTTAATGTTGCTTTGAAATAAAAAAAAACCAATTTGATTAAACGTGCTCAAAGATTCTTAATGATCAAAACTTCAGAATTTGTATATATTTTTTACTTGACATTTTTATTACCTAATGGTGAGAAGTTAAAATTTAACTGTTGAATAATTGGTACTTAATTTTTGAAAAAGTTAAAACCTTTTATTGCCCTCGAGAATTAGAAAAAGAAAGATATAAAGAATTCCATTTATTAAGAATTGATTTTAAACAAATTAAGCAGTAGGATGTAATAAACTAAAGAAATCTGCGAGTAACTTCATTTTTCATTTATTAAATAGACGTTGCCAGTGATAAATGAGAAACTGGAAACAGTTTCAAATGCTTTTTAGTTGTGATACCATTAACACTATGTTTATATAAATTCGGGTTCCTTGAGGAAGATAAAAGTCCCTAAGTCACAGCAAAGGAAATGCAAATCAAATATGATTCCAGCAGTAGATCAAAATCCGAGTTATCTTTGCTGAAGGTTCCAAATAAGATCAGGCCAAATCACATGGAAAGCAGCAATCCAAAGTTAGTCACCCTGATTTTCGCTGGCTCATAAATCAAGTAACAATTACAGATAAATTAACGAACAGTAGAGCAGAATTTTCTTCATATTCTTTACCTGAGATGAGACAGATGGACAGTCCGATGAGCTCCGTCCTCAAAGCCATCCTAACCAGCTTCTTATCCCGAATGGTTATACCAAATGTGAACGCCATGATGGGACCCTTAAAAAATGGGACGACTGAATGAGCATTTTCTAAGCGTTTTGAATTGTTACAATAAAAACCAAAAGAAAATAATTTATCTCAGTAATATTTAAGAGAGAAAGAGCATAAAAATACTGTTTCAAGCATTCAGTGATTGAGGCTGCTTAGAACTGAATTGTAACGAAATGCGCAGAGCCTTTCACCTTCTTACTTATTTAAAACATGTTTCCTCGGGGAAATAAAACTGCCTGTAAATTAGATACATTAGAGAGACCAAGTCAATTTTTTTTCGCAACATCTTTCCGAAGACGCATCGCATATCCAGGAAAAGATTGATTCCCGTTTTTGCTTTCTATTCAATAGTTATTGATTTTTTTAAATTATTATGTATTTTATTTCTAGATTTCCAACTTTTAAAAGATAGAATTTACATAGGAAGATGGAATATGTCTTATAGGTTCCTATTCACCGATACCATAATTACTAGAGAAATACACAATGGTTCTAAAATCTTAATGAGATGATGAGCTAAAGCAATTTATTTTCTGAAATGCAAAGGCAGCAGCAACAAATGTAAAAACAGATAATATAGGAATTTAAATTGTTATCTCACTATATTGTTCGTATTACCTCAAAATAAAATGGATATATCCGAATAAGTTTTCTGCTATCCAAAATTAAACAGCTCAGATATGACATGCACCCCCACACCATTACGCTTTCTGAGTATCTTGATGTAGGAATCAGGCATTTGGGCCTCCTTTGCTTTACGCCAAACATGATCATGCTTATGAGAGACTAAAGAAAAGCTAAAACTTGTCTTCATTCAGAAATATTCCAATTTTTGTACACCTTGGCCCCCTAAAATTATTTTTTAGGCATTGTTTTTGCCAGCATTGGCTTCCTTTTTTGGTTTTTGTGCCTTGTCGCCAGCTTCAGAGTCTCCTGCGAACTGTTCTGGGACTGGCAGTGTCAGGCGGGAACTCATTCCATTCTCTTTCAAGTGTAGCATTAGTTACAAATCTATTTTTATGGCATAATAGTGTCAATGTGGCATCAGAAAGTTTAGAAAATAAGCTCAGACTAACCCATCTTAGGCCTTTCTATCTACGGTTTCTTAGGTTTTGAATCTCCTTACAAGGCGTGAAACAATCGACTCATTGTCGTCTCACCTATAAACATTTGAAATGCTCTTTTGATACATCAAAAGAATAGCCTGATGCCTTTTATGGGTTAATTCACGCATTTAAAAAAGAAAGGAACAGTTAAAGTTGAAAAATAGTGAATGCACTCGGGCACCGCAGCAAACGAAATGAAATCCTTTGCAATCAGAGCGGTTCTATAATAAACTACCAGGACGACGCAATCGTTGCAGACCATTCCTTGAAAATGGATAACACAACAGCTCGAAACTTCTCACCACATTTAAACTAGAAAATATCCCTTCAAAAGGAAAAAATATTATTTTTGAGTGCTTAGTCTTGAGAAATCAAACTTGTAAGACTTATGACCAGTATTGTACCTCTACTATTGGTGATCTGAGGCGCTGATTTTTAATAAATATTTGATGCACTTAATTACCGGGGAATGGCATTCTTATGGTTTATTTTAATAGATTTTTTATTTGTCTCCTTCCATTTGTTTTAGTGTAAATATTTGACGCAAATTATTTTGTTTTTAATACGTTTTTACTTCTAAATCTCCTTTAATAAAGCCATTAAGTAAAAATAAAACTATATGATTCGATGATTTAATAGATGATTACAATTTATTTAACAATATTATAACTATAGATAGGAACTAAATGAATTGAATGAATGAAAGCTTTTAAAAATTATTCCGATTTGTATTAACTCACAGTAATACAAAATAGGAAGAACCGTGGATGCATATTCATATCTTGACTTCATCGATGGCCAATTCACTCGAATATTTGCAGTAACAACAACTTTGTTAAAAAAATGTCCTTGGAAGCCTTAAAACTATGCGAAAGTGCTCATTGACACTTTCACGTAGAGTAATCCTATTTTTTAAAAATTATTTCAAGATTTCTTAGATGAAACTTATGTAATGCTGTAAAAGGACAATTTAGATTTCTTTTTATTTCTGTGTATTTTGCATTTGTTAATATCGTCATTATGTTCTTGCACGAAACTACTCTTGTTTTATTGTGTCATTTTCATAATTTTAGAATAGTTTGTACACATTATAGGTTATTCACTTGTCCGCTCGGTGGAACTCCTCTCTGGTCATACCTATCAGTTAAGAGGATTTCAGATACAGAGAGCTCTTATTACAATCACCAACAATATCAAGAAAATATGCAGAGCTCAAACACAATAAACGAGAATTTCAAAAATAAAAAAATTAAAGAATGTAGCACATTTAAGAAATTAAAGAACGTAAAATAAATAAATAACAATAAGGCTTTAAAAATGAAACAAATATAATAATATGAGATATAAATAATAATGACAGAATAATGCAAATAAATAAAGATAAAATAAACTTTACCAAACAGTAAATAATAACATAAATGAAATATAATTGAAATAATAATAAGTAATATATTTAATATTGAAATGTGTATAAAAATTTCAAAGTATCAAATTAACACAAAACTGCATATTAATATGCAGTAGAGTTTAAAGTATATTTTGTACAAGGCTATTAATCCATTATATTTTTTAAGTTTTCTATTGCACCAGCTTTAAATTCCCATAGGCCCGTAATTGTGTGATAAGAATTTTATTGTAACATTCTCGGAATCATAATTTCATAATAATAATTTTTAAAGCATTTAAGTTTAATAAAAAAATTTAATTGAATTATTAGTATATATATGTATTGTAATATATATGTATATTATATATGTATTGTAAAATATCATAGAAAACGATTCCTTGCATTTATTTTCCAAAAATATCATGTTACATATTTGTTTCATTTTATGCAGACACGTGTTGAAAATTACGCTTTTATATGTTTAATTTTAAATAATAATTTATTTATTTTTCATCATGTGAGAACATGATATTGTTTGGGTTAAGAGATTTCGATGTCTCATAATTTACGGACAAAAAATGTTTTTATTTTCTTATACCAGTATTTCATTATTTATTATTACATACGCTTCTTTGAAAGCAGATGCGTTTTTAAAAAGCTAATCTGCTTTTACTAGTATAGATTTATAATTATCTATGCATCATTGAAAGCAGATGCGTTTTTGTTTCGGCATGATTCATTATATTCACGAAGGCGAATTCTTTGATTTGATCAATGTATTTTCTTTATATAAGTAATAGTAACAATTAAATGTCATGAGTTAATATTTTAAAACTTAAAAAGAATTCGAAGACAAAAATGTTTTACTTCAACAGAAATGATCAAGAGTTTATTATGTTTTTCTTCAACTTATTATGAATTGCTTTTTGTTCGTTGTTTCTATAAAATGACGTCATCTTCCGGTCTGTTAGGGATTTCTTTCTCTTAAATAATTAATCTCACGCTCAGAAAATTATCATTTAATTTTTAAATTCTCTTTTAGTTTTAACTATCGCATTTTTGTAATAAGTTATTTATATTTTTTCTTAATGACATCATAAGCGCATTCCTACTGTATTTCTCAAAATGCTGTAAATGTGTGAAAGTTTTAAATAAAGTCAGATTCTTTTTTAATTTTCCAGCGAGAGAAACAAAATTTTGAAATGGAGAGGAAAAAAACCACTGCTTTTCTAAAAATTACAGATTGTACAATAATATAGTCACGCGACTATTACACTCAATTTAAAACGAAATTTCGAAAAAAAAATTACTTTAAGGCAAAAATTTTAGTGCTAGATCGATTTAGGGATAAAAAAAATCCGTTTGTTAAATATCGACGGACGCGAAATCCGATAATTTCGTGATTGTTTCAAACCGGTTAAAATTGCTTAAGGATTTAAATTAATTCAGATAAGCAATGCCTCACATGATGATTTAAAATGTGCGATAGAAGATTTCCTTTTTTCCAATTTTTAAAATGTTTTATTGTTTTATTAATTTGTATTAAATTCAACAAATTTGAGATTCCAAAAAAGATTTAATTTTTAATTTGAGCTTTTGTCAATACTATGACAACACATTAATAAAATCAAACTTTTTTCTTATTGAAGCATCATGTGATCATGCAAGTTGAATTTATTTATTTTAATTGTTTCACTGAATTAGTAATTTTAGCGCTGCAAACGATTTTCTTGCATTTATTTTTTACAAAAATATCACTTATCCTATTTATATCATTTCAAATAATCATGTCTAAATTTTTAGATTTTAGATTTTTAGATTTTATTTGTGGTAATTAAATTATTTTTTAATCAAAGCTTTTGTAAATGTGATGGCAACATGTTATTACAAGCTGATTTTTTGAGATGCTCATGTAGATAATGACATTTTTATTTTTCGTCTACCGATTTGTGTTGACGCCAAAAACCTCATCCAAAAAACAATGACATGCATCCAAAAAACAATGACATGATAAAAAGAATTTTAAAAAAATCATTAAAATGCAAAGATAACAAATAATTTCACTGTTGAAAAATAACACAGTTTTAGGTTTTTCTAGGTTAGAATATCTAATAACTTACCATAATCGGTGAAATAAGCATAGCAGCTACAATTACAATGGCACTGTTCTCACTTAATCCCAGAGCTGCAATACAGCTGAAAAATAGTTTAAGATAAGTTTCAGAATCAAAACTGTGAATGCACACATTTTAGTTTATAAATAATCTGAGTGTTTTGCGAATCCTCCAGTAACATGAATATCAATTAATAATGTACTAAAGAACAATTAATCCTGTTCAGCAAAAAACAACCTAGTTTAACAATGAACCATTTGGAAATTTATTATTTACTTACTTTGACTTGAATCTTATTATTGTCACGTGGTAGAGGTAAATGCAGAGAGGCCATTGGAAATGAACGCACTCAAGATTTTATTATGTTATCTCGCTCTTTGAGAAACTACTTATAAACATTTAAGGAACCTTCCAGGCTTTGAAGGCTGGCAGAAAATTGGAAATTTAAATTTACGCAGTCACCATAGATTCTCATAATTAAAATAAATTTCACATAAAGAGAATGAAAGAAAAATTTGTTATTATTATTATCATTTGGCAGCGTGCCTCTCTTGTGTTCGAACTCGCGCCCTCCCGCACCCGAGTCCCTCGACTGAACGACCGAGCCACGACGCACTGGGTCGACCGGAACAGTTTTCGCTATAATACGAATTGTGAGATGCACATTTGTTTAATTAAATTAGCATTAATTATGTGGATGAGTTACAGAGGAATTGTTATAACCAGAGACAAAAATGAATAGTTCTTTGAGAGCAACTTTGAATTATAATCTAATTCCATGAAATTAGATATCTTATATAGAAACAGATCAAAATAACGATTCTAGAATTTATAACTGAATTCCGTTCTAATACATTGCTAAAAACCTACAATTAGACGATTTAACCGTCAGTAACGAAGATGCTCCTTGAAAACCATATCGCCGTATTAATTTAGGACCGAGGAGCGATTCTCGTGCCCGCTTTTACATCTGAGACAAAATTACCAACCTCCGTAATAACCACGGAAGAAATTCCAATTTTTTTTACAAAAATGAATACAGAACGAAATGATTACATGATTTAATGATTGAAAACATAACGATGCAACCTCCTGTAGTCGGTGGGAGAGAAGGGTGGGGCGGGTTTAATCAGGCGATTCCTTAAAGCGGGCACATTTCATATTAAAGGTAGAAAAGCTTCATATGGGCAACCAATTCAATCGAATGAAGCGGGGAAGGATGAAGAAACTTTTAGCACTAGTATTCACTCGAAAGTGCTGTTAAAAGAAGGGATCATCTTGCCCCACACAGTAGGGCAAGACTAGTTCTATTTCTCACCAAAAAATTATCCTTTGAAAATAATGAAAGTAGAATAATGTTACTAATAAACAATAACATCCTTAAAAAATATTCAAATCTAGAAATGGATTTTATAACACAAATCATCTCAGAGCCGATGTCCTAGCATAGGGGTAGCGCATCTTCCCCTTGTTCTGGGCATCCCGGGTTCGAGTCCCGGCTAGGACATGGGCATTCTTCTTCTGTGTTATATCTGTGAGCTGTGTGAATGTGCCCTCTTCTAAAATGGGGCTGTGCAGACGAATATGATGAGTGAGTAGTTAAGTTGTACTCTTGGTCCAAGACGGTACTACTTCGAACGAGAGACGCTCATTTCGGCTTAAATTCGCTGACGTGTCTTCGAGCTTGCAAATGGCAAGCGTCATTAGAAACAACAACAATGATCTCAGAACTCAGTTTTGGATCAATTTTCCCAAATGTTTAATATAATGGAAATAACTCTCTTTTTGGGGGGGGAGGGGGGTTTGAAAATAAAATAAAAATTATAAATGACATCGAACTCACAGTTATTAATTACATTGTGTTTCTTATTGCGTAGCTTTTACAGTGTAACATTTATTCAGAACTAGAACCATTCAAATTATTTGTTAAATATAAAATTTATATTAATCTTGTAAAGAAATGTATTTATATATTTATAGTTAATGTAAAGGATTTTTATGATGATTTATTGAGGAAAAGAAAAACTGTGATTAGCATTCAACACAAACCATAGTTTATCTTTTCGTACTTAATTAACTAGGTAAGTCATAATAATTGAGGTAGTAAATCATTCAAATTGTGATGGAAGTTTTTTTCCTCCCCCCAGAAAAAAAAGCTTTGGAACTAAATGTATCAGATTTTCTATTCATCTAGATTTACGCTGCCCAGAGTTATCGAATTTTATATTATTGCTAACTACAGAAAATGATAACATTTTACAGACATTAAAATGAAACTGTGATTTTGTTTCAAGCTAGCTTACACTAACTGAACGCTTTGTTTTATGTTGGCTTCACAGCTAAATGCAATAGGAAGAGTTAATAATCTGTAAAACTACTTACCTAGCAATAAAGACAAACATGATGAAATCGAAAGATAGAGAACCATCATTTTTTACTCTTTCTACCACCTGCAAAAATGCATTCCTTTAATTTTCGCAGACATTTCTTCAAATGATGTATTTTAATTAAAAAGACTTTAATAATATTATTTAATTCTTAATCTCTTCCGATACCAGAAAGCAAACACAAAGAAGGATATAAAAACAATGGTATGCCTCCCCCTAAAGCCCATATAATGATTCTCACACCTCTTGTAACCCTTTTTCTTACGAATTCATACAAACGATACACACTATATCGATTGAATTTTTCCAATCGAATTTTCCTATTGTACACAGTTTAGTATAGATAGGCTTTTATATGATATGCTTAAAACCATCAGGAATTCCTGCCACATTAATCTTCCTGTTCTTTAATTAGCTACATGGATTTACCACTTAATCCTCAAAATATACCTTATATCTTATAGCTACATTTAATATTAATGAAGAAAAGCATGAGAAAATACATCACAGGGGGTCGAGGAAAGATAACATTATTTTCCAACGACTTGAAAAAGTGCAAACGCACATTTCCAATACAACTCACTTTTTAAAATGAAAATGATTTTATTTACCCTTAATCTAAAGCTTAAGATGAGCTTTACCGACTTTCAGAAAGCATATTTCTTTAGTGCTTAAAAATTAGACATAAATTATGAGGAATTATTGAAATTATGGTCAAAACAGAAGCAATGTAACTGCCCCTACAGGAGACGTCAAACATGCCTTCGAAGTCAGTTGTACTTTCTTGAAAAAAAAATTAAACTGACCAGTCATTCAGCGCATCAGCAGTCTTCATACATCGTGCCGATTCAGTCATCTTTTCAGTTTTGGAAAGTTAGCAATTTAAAATGAACTGAAAATGTCTCAATAGAGACTAAAACCTCATTGGTAGAAAATGAATCCATTTCAGTAATAAGTATCAGGAATCAGTCGTAACCAGAGGCTGTTTTAAGTATTTTGGGGCTGCACTTCCAGCAATGCACACAGCAATGTTTCTCCGTGAGTCATTTTTTAAAAAATATCAGCATGCCAGTGGCTTATTTTAATTTTTTTTTGTTTTGGCAATTTTGAAAAATTTTATCTGCTTTTATTGAATTTTGTCTTCAAAATTTATATGCTAAAAAGTGGAATTGAATGACATTTATGAAAAATTAAAAATAAAAACAAAATTAAACTTCAGACAAATATAATCTCAAATGGATCCTTTTATGAAATTTGCCAAGATGATTACAACATAACCAGTGAAATAAGCTGTTAACATTCCAACCTATTACAAATAAATAATTAATTATACTTTGATTTATTTAATAGCTGCTAAGTAATTCATCAAAAGTACATATTGATGTTCTAATATTTTATAATTAGAATTGAATAAAAATGTATTTATTTTTTAACTTAGCTGATAAAATTTGTTATCAACACATTAGTAGACCTTCAGCGCAGCTGCTATAAGTGGATGTCCACTCGGATATCCATCAAATGGAACCGATTTGTTAAGACAGGAACGAGGTCATGAACGAGTACGAAATACTACGGTACTATGTTTGGCCTCCAGACGGAATGTTTTCTCTCAATTTAACAATTCATAATCTTGTTTCTGTAATTTCAATAATTAATAACACTTTCTGTAAATTGCTGTCAAGGGAAAGTTTGGGTAAAAAAGATGAAGGTAAGGTTTCATTTTCGTTAGGCAGAATTTCTCTTTCTTGCTTATTATTATCTTTTCAAAAAATTATCTTTTCAATGATACTAATGTTTTGACATGTAAATTAAATTTCTATTTTTAATGAATTTTTAAAAATTTAATTTAATTGCATTTTTTAACAATTTATTTCGTTTTTTATTGTTTTATTATTATTTCGTTTATTATTATGAATTTTTATTTTTAATAAAAATAAAAATTTATCTGCAAGAGAATTGCACAAAATTAGCTTTTAATAATGTGTTGCCATCACATTTACAAACGCTCTGACTGAAAAAATAAGTCAATTATTACTGCAAATAAAACTTTGAAAAATGTTTTTTTCAGCATGTGATTATATGAAAGGAAATAAATAGGAAATGTTGTATTTTTTAAATAATAAATGCAAGATAAATTTTTTAGAGATCGTTTGCAATACCAAAATCAATAATTCAATGTAATAAATAAAATTAAATGTTTCAAACAATACTGGCAAAACAAAAGTGAAATATCATGAGTCAGAAGACTCCCTATCTATCAATAACAAAACGAAGTTTTTCTCATAAATTTCAGAGACATCAAAACCTTCTAGCAAAAACTATTGTCTCAATTTTTATTATCATGTTCTCACATGATAATAAAAATTGAAATCAGCTAACGTAAATTTCATGTTATCATATGAGTACATTATTATTTTTAAGCCATTGTTTGTCTTTATTAATTAAAATCATTAACCAGTTTTAACCTGTTTGAAACAACCATGTGACTATAAGATTAATCAGTTTCTTTTCACAGCATAGCAGTGATGATATTCCTGTTCGTGTGAAAAAAGAAATTAAAACTGTCATCACCTGGGCCACAGTAAGTCGAGCTGTTACAGATTTCAGAAATTCTTTTTGCATGGCTTTGAAACCTTTTCCCTTTTTCTCTTGATCTTCTCCGCTGGAAAAAAAGGAAAATACAGTTTAATTTACGATTCAAATAATTGCAATCCCCACCCAAAATATTTTAATCAAGTATTACTCTGAGTTGATTGAGAATTTAAGAGTTTGGAATTAAGTACAGTCGAACCTCCATTGAATGGAATTGAAGCCTCGTGAGATATAAAAATTTCGATATACAGAAATTTCGATGTACTGAAAAACATATCCGGAATTTTTTCATTGTTCACTAACTAAAATCAAGTATGAATAATTATTTTTAGGCTAAAATAAGATTTCAGAAACTTAAATGACACAAAAAACTTTTTAAATGAAATATACAAGCATGTATTGAATTCAACATTTAATGTATTAAAAAGGGCATTTAAAAATGTCATATTTATTTATTTGAATAAAGCAAACATTCTCTAATATATATATATATATATATATATATATATATATATATATAAATAACATTTTAAAAAATTTAAATTCAAGTATTTTTACAAGAAGGAAAGGAATAGATTTCAAGCCCTCTTCAACAGATTGGAATGCTTCCATTACTTCTTTTCTACAAGGTTTTTGAAATACTTCCTCTTCGCCAGTATTGGATCAATCCTTATCAAAGCTGCATATCAGTGTTGAATCGGCCGGAGTTAAGGTCTCATCCGTAATAATAATAATAAAGGCTCGAATACTTAATTTTTGTTCGATGCATGGGGGATATTTTTTTTCAATATATTACACGAAAGATAATTTTTATAAATTCGCACAGTTCATTTTTAAATAGCAGTTATTAGTCAGAAGGGTTTCATCTTTTCTAATATTTGGTCATAAAAGATTAAGAATAAATTCAATGGATAACATTATAAGAAGATCATATCAATCCAGCGATAAGGAATGCATTTATACGTGTGTTTGCTTGTAGGTTTCTGAAAAGAAAATCCATTACATTTAGAACTACTAAATTTGCTGTAATCCTATTTAAGGCACAAATTTCTTAAAAAGTTAATAATAGTTTGATGATCATTTTTCAGAATATTATCGTATGAGATTACTTTTGCAGAATGACATAATTAGCATATTAGTTTTTTTTTACTAGATTAACTTCATTTGAGGGGCAACTTTTTTTCCTAAATTTAATAATTTTCAAATCGTTCATCACCCTGTAATAATAAAATTCAAAATCATTTTCAACTTTTTATAAAATATTTCACTATAAAAACCTAAAAACGCGTTACAGATTTAGTTGAAATGAAATAAGTCAATATTCCCTGCAATCAAAGTTCGATGAATGACAGTAAATAGTTCTATCGAGCTCAATGAACATATTTCAAACGACGCAAATAAAAAAAAAGAAGTGAAATTTAGCTGTAGGATCTTCGACACATCTGATTGGTAGAGATAAAATGCTGTCAAATGATGTCAAATGTCCACACGCAATTACGTCCAGCAAGCGTGATTGTGACATTTTGGGAATGGATTCTATTCCGCAGGAGCGCGGGGGCATGTCCCACCGGATCATTCGGCTGGGCGCGACGACCTGGAAACTTGATTACTCCGCAACAGTGGAAAATTCGGAAAAGGACACACATCAACACAAAAAGGATTTTCGACAATTATATTTGCAGAAGGAAGCAAACTCAACGATTAGCAAATACTTAATAAATAGTATGCTTCCACTAGTGTTCGTTTTCTTTTCCATAAATAATTCACCTCGCTTTTTGATATTAATATTGCTTGGTTTGTTTAAGTTAATTTTTAATTACATTTTCAAAATGATAACCAGATAATTGACTTCCTGAGGGAAGAAAAATACCATCATAGAAGGGTTCATTGTGAGAATTCAAAATGAACACTATCTTTAAATACTTAAAGGGCCTACGTTCGGGATAATTTTTTAAGGTAAAGCTCTAAAATAGTTATCTTTTATGAATTGTTGCATAAAAAAGATTGAAAAATATCTATGAAAGTGAAATATATCCAATAAATGACAAAAGCTTTTTTTAATAGTAAAAAGTATCTTTTTGGCTAGAAAATGGCTAAAGCAAAAATCCTTTAGACATAATATTCATAAAAAGATTCACAGAAAAATTTTGCAGATAGCTTAAGACGTATTTTCCTAGTTCCAGGACTAAAATATAAGATTACCATCCACTCTTTAAATATTGGAGTTCGATTCATAAACGATATGAAGGTTTCAATTTTTTCTGTCTTAGGATTCACTTCAACAACAACAAAATACTTACCCTCTGGTTTAAAAATAGCAGAACATGCTGTGAAATTATTATACCAAATTTAAACAAAATTACGTAGCAAATTTTAATTCATGATGTTTTCATAACAAAATTTTATAATATATTGAATAGTAGCATTCAATATATTATAAAATTTTATATCTTAGAATAGTAGTATTTTAACTATTTAATAATATATTAGAATAGTAGCATTTAAACCTATATACATGCAAATATAAAAAGTTTTAAAACGTATATAAATGTCAATATAAAATTCAGCATTACTTCCCCCCAAAAAACGAACTTAAAAACAAAGTTTAAACGTTTTTATCAAAAATATTGTTCAAACCTTAATATCACCAATGATTAGAATATGAGAAAGTGCCATTTAAAAGTTGTAAAGAAGCATTGTAACGTATATAAATTTAAGAAAATTAAATTTTGAAAATTCCATATTTTGGCAAAAAAACCCTAGATTTTTAAATATAATTACCTACTTTAATAAAAATGCTCATTTGCGAAATGTTTGAGTAAGTTTATGAAGAAATACAAATCATTTAGTTTTTATTAAGTGAGCCAAACTCTGCCGTTCCCGAGAAGTATTTTTCGTTGCCGTTTGTCTTTTAGAAGGGCGTTTGTGATACTACTTTACACCCAGTGCATATTGTAATTCCTTTTGTATGTGTGCGAAGACAAGTTTAAACTGCTCTCTATTGACTAATAACTAGCAGTCATTGGCAAAAGTTATTGATTATCAGTCTAATTTATTTATCAGTCTTCAAAGTTATCAAACACTACCGTTTTGCAACAGCAGTTGTAAATTAAATAGCACCATTATAGTTGATGATGAAGCATTTAATATCTATGATATTAAACAACTTCGCAATTTTGTATAATACTATTGGATACTGAATAATATAATATAATATTGTTCAATCGGCTATGCTGCTCAGGAAGGAAATGCTACTTCGTGGATCTCCCCTAATGGGGAAGAGCAACCCTCAGAGCACAGTCCCATGATTTTGACCACTGATCATCCCAAAATCAACGAAACCTGACAGCACTTCCCTCCAAAGAATGGACCCACGGCAACGCGAGATGGTAGCGAAGGGTGGCTCACTTTTCAACATCAGATTCATCTCCTTGATCTTCCTCTTCTTCTCCGTAGTCTCGGTAGAAAACATCGCAGGGCATGATCCTGCAAAGAAGAAATCGAAAGCTTTCAGTGCTTTTCAACGGACGATCTTCAAAGCACTTGCAATTTAACTGAAATTTTAAAACGATGTTTCTGCACATGATAACCAAAAATCAATGTTGGAGGGATTTGCTAACAGAGAATGAGAATAATTTTTGCAAAATTTTAGATCGTAGAATTTATTTAGGCCACATAAACTTTTAAAATTTGATTTAAAGGAAAGATTTTTTAATTATTATTCTATCCAAAAATTCAAAAAAAGTGATATATTTTTATTATAAAATTGCATAGTGTCAGAATTTCTCAAGCAGCCATAACAATGCTTTTTAAATGGATACATTTTTTGAGGTCTTATAATAAAAATAATAAATCAGAAAATACAATATTCGTCAATAGTGAATCAAGATAAAGACTATTCAAAATTATTATAACAGACGTTCAAATGGATTAGTTTTTAAAGCAAGTGATTTTTTAAAGCTGTTAACAATGACAAATATCGGAAGTTACGCTCGTAATTTATGAAGCTCTATGCTGCTTATTATGAAATTGATTTTGAAATGTGAGATAAATTAAATCTCAAATCTAAAATGATAAAAAATATGCTTATAGTTTATTCATTAAAGTGGCTACACTTGATTTATTTGTTTAAGAAGTAAATTGTAAGTTATATATATGTAAAAATATATTATATGATGAAAAATATATTATATGAAGTGAAAAATATATTATATGAAGTTCTTTAATTAAAATTATTGCTATATAATAATTTTAATTAAAGAACTTCAGAAAAATCTAAAATCCCTTCTATTTGTTTCCTCATGGAAAATAAAAATCACTTAAGGTAAAAAACAGTTAGGAAAAGGCATGTTCCTTTTCGCTTGTATGTAATTATCAATTCACGTCAACTTACTCTCGGAAAATGATCCAGAGAACGCTTAGCGATCGATGAAAAGAAAAAAATAAGCTATATCTCACACGCATAATTAAAAACATACCATTAAGTTACATGACGCAAAAACGTATTATAAAAGCATTTCTGTGACACAAGAAACACCGATAGACAACGAATTTTGGCAATAATAACAAATAAAAATTTATCAAATAAACGCAAAGCATTAGAAAAAAAATTCAAAATGCTGCAAAATAATGTGGCAGTAAGAGTACCCACCCGACTGTGGAGAGTCCTTTTTCACCGATGCCCCTGTTCTGAATGGACTGCAGCACGAAGTCGCACTCCATACCCGGCCCCTCGCAAGGGAAGAACACCTGATAGAATGTATCTTCTTTGGAAAGGATCCAGACCGCATCGTAGATGGCCAGCTTCTCCAGGCAGTCCTTTAGATGCTGCAAAGTAAGAAAATATATCCCACTGCACCAACCAAAGACAGAAGTGTGAAACTCGAAGATAAAATCTTAAGTACTGAAAGTTTCCTATTTTAGTAATCGCTTTCATGCAGAGTAAAAAAGCGCTCGCATTCTCAATTGTTTACTTACTGTTTCGCAGGGGGTTAAAAAGCTACGTTCAGTTTACTTCATGTACTCTTTTCCGATTTTCAGAAAGTTGCTCTGGTCGAAACTTTCTATAAAGCTGGGTTAGGGGACCAATAATCCATTTATCTTCGCAACAGAAACTCGTTTATTTTAACGTTTGAAGATTTAATTTTCAGTTCTTTATTCGTCGTTTTTTTAAAAACAGAATGTTAAAAAACTACGTTAATTTTCTTTTTAGCGCTCTGTTCTTATTTTGAAAATGTTCGTTCAAGGATACTAAATAAAATTGGGGTCCAAATTGTTCTCATTTGCTTTTGCAATGAGATACAATAATGAAATTTGCTTTTACAGGCAACGTGAAGGTGACCCCCATATATTGGTGGTGATTATTCTGAAATTGATAGCAAGAGAAAGTCGAGGAAAAATTTTAAAAACATATTTGTATGTCCTAAAGGAGGATTAGAATCTCCTAGGATAGTCCTTAATATTTGCTTAATAACTCTCTACTGTATAAAATTTGCCGTGTTTGCGAGTATTTTGCAATATTAAGAACGGCAATAAGGCATTTAAGTGTGAATAAATGTTGTGTAGTTTTATCTTGTAAAAGCAATAAAACATTGATATAGCAATTTTTTATTACTAGTAAAAAAATACTGTATATTTTATTGCAGATTACATTTTAATAATTACATATATCTCAAATGCTTAAGAAATATATGATAAAGGAGCAAATATTTCATATTTTGTTCCGCAAATCAACATAGTGAAATGTTTTATCTTCAGCAGATTTCACCAAGAACTACTAAACTCAGAAAGAGGGTGCTCACTCGAAAGCGAAGAAAAGGGGGGGGGGGTCTCTACTCACCCACTCGAGGGATTTCTCATCATCGTCATCCGAATCTTTTTTCTCCTTCCTCTCGGTCTTGGGAGTGGGAGGGACGATTTTGTTTTCCTCTGATCTGCTCTTGTTTTCTTCGTTGTTGATCTCCACCTGAATAAGTCCATTAGGGCGGTTGTTTTCTGAAATTTCAAATAGGGCGCATTTAGAATCTTTTTCTTCTAAGCACAAAATGACGCAAAATTTCATCAATCGCATATAAAAATTTGATGGGTTACAGAATAAAAAATGCTTGAAAACTAATTTAAGAATTTCTAGCGTAATACAGATGTTATAATAAATAAAACCAGTTCTATCAGAAATAATAGGAATATGCGTAGGGTGTTGTAGGATATAAGCTAAAGCACTTCGATATTGAAACAGAATAGGAAATGTGTAGGGCCTCCATTGGTGCATCGTCCCTTTACACAAACATAAACAAAAAATATCTTTTTTAGACACGGAGCTATAGCAATTTTGGCACAAAATGACAATAGAGATGCTTTTCTTTTCAAGAATGTCCTTATTTACTCAGCCATCCAAATTGCTGATTGGATTTTTATTTCTAAAACTGATGCCATCACCATCCGGAACCTGAATTCATGCATAAATGTATGTAACTAAATGTTTGATAAAAATGTTTATAAATATATAATGGGTTGGCAACTATGTAATTGTCGCTTTTGTAGATTCACTCTACACTTTTTTTTGTTAACGTGGTCCGAGCATCTAACCTATATATATATATATATATATTTTACTGCGTGGACTTCTATTTATAATTAGTAAAAAAATTATATCTATTAGTTCTTTAGTTTTGTTTTTATCCTAATTTGGAAATGGAAGAACAGGATATACACTTCCGACACATTTTATTGTATTACTTCCAAAAAGACAAGAATGCATCACAAGCACAAAATAAGTTATGTGCCATATATGGAGATGAACTGTATATGGCTACAACGATCTGGTCGCCCAGTCGAAGAAGATGAAACCCATATCAAGGCCATTATCGATTCAGATCGTCACAGCACAACACTAGAAATTGCAGAGAAGCTCAATGTATCACACTCATGCATTGAAAAAAATTATAAACCCTTGTTATGTCAAGAAACTTGGTTTATGGATCCATCACCAGCTAAAGGAAAGTCATTTGACGCAACGGATTAGCATCTGAAACGCCATGCAAATTATTCATTTCTGAAAAATCTAGTTACTGGCGACGAAAAGTGAATAGTTTATAAAAATGTTACTCGCAAGAGATCGTGGGTGAAGCCAGATCAACATGCCCAAACAACATCAAAAGCAGAGAATCACCAAAAAAAGATTATGCTGTCAGTCTGGTGGGATTACAAAGGAATTTTGTATTTTGAACTCATGCCACAGATCCAAACGATCAATTCAAATGTTTATGTTGAAAAACTCGACAAACTGAACGATGCAATTGAAGAAAAGCGGCCAGTATTGACAAATAGGAAGGGTGTTGTTTTCCATCATGATAACGCAAGGTCCCACACATCTCTGGTCACTCGGCAAAAATTATTGGAACTGGGTTGGGATGTTTTGTCACACCCACCATATAGCCCTGATCTTGCGCCTTCGGATTCCCATTTGTTTCATTCCATGCTAAACTCTTTAAATGGTAACATTTTTAATAACGCGGATGATGTCAGATCACACCTAATTCAGTGTTTTAATAGCAAAGACCATACGTTTTACGAACGGGGAATTTTTACTCTACCAGAACGATGGAAAAAAGTCATCAACAAGAACGGGCAATATCTAATTGAATAAAGTTATATTTTTTAACAAAAATTCTGAATTTTTCTTCTTATTTGAAATCAGCAATGACTCGATATTTACAAGCTTATGACAGGTCCAAGTGAAGCAATGCATAAAAATTGGGACTGGATGATTAAAAAACTTAAAAAGAGCAGTCTTGCTCTTCCAACACTAGCAGGCGACTCATTCTCATGAAATGTATACATATTTGTATAATACGGAATTATTCAAATCGATTGTAGCGGTTAGAAAAGAATTAGCTTTCTTAAACGGTAGGAAGAAAAAAAATTAAGCATGATAAACGAATATACTTCACATTTTGTTTTTTAATAACATATTTTCCTTCTATGTGTTTTGTTGGCCACGCAGGCATCATCCAGGCGTTAGCTCCTTTCCCCATACTAGGTTTCAATGGATCGCCGATATCACTCAAATCAAGCACTGAACAGAATTCCACAGCAAATCCCAATGCAATGAACCATCCCAAAATATTTATGCAGACACCTGCGGAACAAATATGCGGATATCGAGAGTACATAAAAATATATAAACGTGCTTCATAGTCTTTATAATTTACTGGACATCTAATTAGATGTCACCCATGCGAGCAAGACAAGTGGTATTATATAACATGATAACTTCAAACTTGCTTTTGCATTACATCCAAGGTTTCTTCTTCTTTATGTGATTGTTAATGAGGAATTTGTGACACCTTGTAATTAATTCGAGGACTTGAGAAGATTTTGAAGCCCTAACGAAAAATTTTGTAATTTTAAATGTAATGTAGGGAGAAACGTAGAAAAACTCGACTTTAGTATATAATAAAATTAAGCACTAAAAACACAAAATTAAACAAAAATTAAGCACTAATATTTTATATTCATGAAAGGGGATTAAATGAATTTTGCATTATTGTCAGTGAAAGCAAAGGGTTAATTGAAGATAGGCAAAACATTTTACGCATATCATTTATGGAGTTATTTGCTTAATTATATATACATATATAAGGAGAGAAAGAAATTTTGGAACCGAAGAAAAGTTCAATCTTTCCCATGTAGATATTGTTAAATGAATATAATTTCATGTATTCTAATATGGGAGAAAAAGTTGGAAATTACGCTACATTTTACGTACAAAAAACTGGAATTATCAGCTGCATTGCATTGTCGAGAGAGACATGGTAATTAAATGACAGTAGACGTCGTTGTTTTATAGGCTAATTTCGTATGTCGGCTGCTCATTCCAAGTAATGAATTTTGAGACATTGTCTCGAAAGTTACAAATAAGTTGCTCGATGGCTTTCGAAGCATGAGCATATGAAGAAATTCATCTCTTCTAGAACGTCCTTTAAAGAACTTGTAAGAAAGTGTGTTTTAATAGAATACGTATTAAAGTTTCTTTTTTGTGAATATTTATTTAATATATTCAGTAATGTCAAGTACAGTCTCAGATTAATAAGTTTTCATAAATGGATATTCTACCAGTAACATAGTTTAATCTGAATAGAGTTATGAGTTAGTGACATCAAAGTAACGTTGAGAGGTAGAAATAATATATTCTCTCTCTCTGGAATACGAAAGGGATTGTGTTGTTTAATAACAAGGCAACGACATCGGAATAGTATGGGTTCATTTTCTTGATGACTGAAACCAGGCTACATTACATCTACTGTCACAGATTTAACACTTTCATGCTAATGTGGCACAGAAGCTTGGAAATCCGGATGACGCCTTCCTTGAACATGTCTGTGAGATTATGAACCCCAGGAAATGCGTTCCGAAATACCCTTCCCGATCGATCCAACTAACATTCGATTTGAGAGCCCTCAATCGTGAGGGATTCAAACAACAGAACTCACTGTTAGCTGGCAAGGATTCATTGTGTGAAATCTCATTTGAGGTTATGAAATATTAGGCATACTTAATATCTCAAAGATGGAATTTAAATCTCTTTTCTGGCATATTTTTTTGGAATTTGATAAATTTCCGAAAAATATGAAATCATTTCCCTCACATTTGCAACTATTTAAATTTCTCATCTGAAATGGACTTGCATCGTCAATGTACGAAACTGTCGCCCTCTGGTGACAGGCTTACTTATCCAAATTATTAACTTTTCGGACAATCAAATATGGACTTGGAATGTGGATTTCAAAATTTTTACCTTGTTATTTGATAAAATAAAAGAACACGAATTTAATTACGCAAATCAAAACGCATTATAACCCATTCAAGTTGAAAAAATGTGCCTACTACAAAAAAATGTGGAAGTGAAAATTCTACTTCGGAATTACTGTTGAAAAAGGAATTATTTTAGAATCAATTTAAACCCTGGGGAAAGCATACGATTGAACACTTTGATAGATGAGTTTAAATTTTAATACACTTAAACTGTTACAAACTTTGTATTAAATTAAAAAATTAAAAAGATATTATAAAAAGCATAGTATGGAAATGAAATTGGTATTATTAACAAGGTAATATTTTTGAGTTCTAAAATAATACAAAAACTCTATTTGTAGGATATATTTATCATATTTTCGTAGTGATTACCTACCTTAAGCCTATTTTCAGACCCAATTAAACTTCGATGCCTATTTCTCTATATTTTTTTACAATTTCTTTCAACTTTGTAAAAAAAGATTTTCAGGGGGAGGGTTATCCAAAGCATTTCTAATAATTTATAAGTGCAACTATAACAACTCTCAAAGAAGTAGTCTGAAATGATCATGCAGACATTTGTTTACATTTGATAGTTTCCATTCGAAAATACGCAATAAGTGTACACTTCCGTCCCAAAGAAGAGTCCAAACACGGGTGTAACTTAGAGGAAGGGTGTGTTTCATCTGCCTGCGATGCCATCATTCAAAATGTGGATTGAATCTTTCAGACTTTTAAATCATTCTGTATAAATGATAACGAATAATTCAACGATGAGTGCCGATACTCAGCCTCTACCATCATAACTTTTATGGGATCACTCGTGTCCAGATTCGTCTCTCGGGCACCGTAAACCTCTCGATGTGTGAAGCCGCTCGGAAACAATACCTCTTTCCCAGAGGTATAAAACAGCCTTTTTACAGCGCCAGGCAAGTGTTATTTGAATGAGGAAGACGGTGAGCGAATCTGCAAAAGGACAGGAGTTCGTTCACTTAAAATATCCCGTTAGTGCTTTTACGACTTTGGAAACAAGTTGAAATTACGTTTGTGAACGAAATCGTGCCGAAGATCTTTTGCAATAAGCCTCCTATCAAATAATGTTGCATCTGAAGAAATTAGTGTCGAAACATTTTGATCAAAAGCTTCCATGGAAGATATTCCTTTCTGGAACAAGAGTACAGAATATAATGAAAAAATTAAATCATTTCTGACTATTATTTGTTTTATTGAGTTTATAGTTTGTGATAAATAAACAATGAGTTCAATTGAAATGTGTGTTGTTCATAATAAGATTCATTTGCCTTGAATACCATATAACAATTTTTTTCTTTGAATCGCTTGAGTAAGGAAAGACGTCGGACAGATTCAATGTTTATTTCAGTTTTGAATTTAAAAAAAGGTTTTAAAAGATAAAGTTCAAAATAATTATCACATATATGAATTGCTTGATGTCTTTATATAAAATTCAAGAGAAGCTTCTATCGGGATTTAAACTATTCCATATTTTGCCCATAAATATTGACCTTTGAATCAAATGACTTAAGACTGCTCTTAACAGGCAAGGAGTTCGATAAGATTGTGAATTCAATTTGTTATGAAAAGGAAGAAAATCTCAGAATCGCTTCATAAAAAAATCATTATCTTATATTGTGATAACGATTGAGAAACAAGATTTTGTAAAATCTGGAAAACTAAAAAAGAGCCTTTATTTCCGTAACGTGGAATGTAACAACACGGGCCTTTATTTCCGAACATCCCAATGATAAATTATGTTATTTTTCTTTAACATTTCTGCTCATTTAGCATGATAAAAAAATGGGAAAGGCTTTCATATAGTGTTTAAAAAAACGTAGTTTTACGCCCACGAACATTTTGTCCAATATATTCGTTATATGGTAAATAATTATCGACGCCTTGATGTCCTTACAGCTTGCGAAAGTACATGAAATATTTACTATCTTTCATATTTCTTTATATCAACCCGGATATTATGTGGCAATATTTTGAAATTCATTTGATTTCGCTGTCTCACTATATACATATTTTTAAATGGATAGTTAGGGTGCCTAAAAGTGTCGTTTTAAGGATAAATAAAGAAAGAAAAAGCAAGTGCCATTTACAACAGATTACAGGTGTCAAATGTTGCGACGGAGTGAAGGGGTTGGTGTTCTTTGCCAGTGAGTGATGTAAAATAAACAGGGCAGATGTAATAGAATATTAATTTACCAAATAACAGTATTGCAGTCTCACTTATAATGGCATGCGAAGCTATGACCATCAAGTCCTTTGAATATTGTAAGTATTCCAATGATTTGTTATTGATAACCCTTTCTACCTGCCATTGTGTTTGTCATACTGCGTACGACATGTCATTGATGCAATTCTATTGCGCTGTCAAAAATCGATGTTCCCTTAAAACTGTATTCGACGCTTTATCTGGATCCTTATCAGCTTTACTCAAAATACCGATTAACAGGTCACCCATTGCAAGAGAAAAATCACATTTTAATTTCAGCTGAACTTGAATTTTTTTGCTCACTTAAAGCTCGTAAATTATTTTTTAAAAGTATTATGCACATGTTCCTCGGTTTTTGATTTGTACCTGCTGAGAAATTGTTGATATTAGCAGGGTGTTTCTCATTTTTATTAAAATAAAATTTCTTAGAAAATACTGAGCATGTTTTCTTTGCCAATCTAAATTTAAACGATATCCTTGTACTGCATTATATTATAAGTTGTGAGGCACAAACTCTGTGTTTATTTTCGTTAAAAGAGGCAGACCAGAAAAAAAGTACATGTAAACATAAGCTGAGGTCTGATTATGTTTGAGAGGAGCATTATTGAACTTTCATATTATTTCATTTTTCTCTCTTGAAAGGCTTTGGGTGTTGGATAACTTGAAATGAAGAGAAAACACAGAGAAATTCAATAAACTTTTAGCGGCTTTGAAAAAATATGCGCCCAAAGCGTCACCCTAAATCCCAAATAAGGTTATAAAGGTTAATATTTCATGTTTCAAACAAAAATATACAGACATACAGAAATTAGAGAATCGGAAGTTTTATTCGAGTGAATTATTAAATGTATCTTTCTCGCTAAAAAATAAATTGTAAAAAATAAAATAAAAGTAATTCGTATACATTAATCGTATTCATTAAATTCGTATACATCTAATAAAACGTATAAGAAATCATACAATATTTTCAGCTTTTATGAGATTGCTTGTAAAATAAGCACGGCATCATAAAGAATCATATACATTTTAATAGTTCTGTGAAGTTTAATAGGATTCATAGATAACCTTAAGTTGTATGATAATTCCTCCTCAAAAGGAAATATAAATCCTTTTCCTTCGACGTAAGGATGCTCTTCACGCCCATAACTTTTCTTAATAAAAACCTGTTTGAATGGAATAGGGTTATACAAATTTCATGCGACTTTTTAAACACGTCTTTTCTTAGGGTAAAGTCTCTTCACGGCAAAGCCTAGAGTTTTAAATCTCGCCTCAGCCACTCTTCCTCCATACAGGTGTTACGCTCTGTTTTGTCATCCTTCTTTTTCATACGTACAGTTTTTTTTTTTTTTTTTTTTTTTTTTTTTGCGGGTGTAAAAAGTGGCCGGCATTTAAACCCGTCTGGAATTGTCTTTATGTCGCTGTTGCCTTGCCACTCGATTGTACGTCGGAAGCGCACCGCTTCATTTAGTCGATGGAGTTGGCGCCACTTTCGGGAGAACGGTAAAGGGGGATCAAGCGGCACGATCTGCTTTTATAGACGCTCGAATCACGATGTGTGAAGAGACAAGGAGGGCTGTTTGCTGGGGAAGTTTTAAAATTCACGATTCGTGATGAGTGTCACGTCATGAAGGAGTAGACCCGTCTATTGTTCGCAAGCATTTGATATGCAATTCCGTTTCTTCTTTTTGTATGTATAAAAAGGCATATATTTCTGGACGCACATAGTTTTCGATGAGCCTGTGTTTACGGATCTTTCCGAATGAATACGCATTAAAAGACAACGGATTATAATGTCGTATTTTTTAAACTTTTTTCATATTGTTTCGAATCGAAATCGGTCATGGATATAATGCCCAGACGAAAATTCATCGTGACAAATGCAATCTTTTGTCTACCTAATATTATTGAATATGACGTTGATAATTAAAAAATGTATTCATATTTGTTATTGCTTATTTAGCTATATCACGAGACACAAACTCCGTTGCACATTCTGGGTTTGTTAAAAATTATCGACCGATGCATCACCAAATATTAAAAAAAGAATCTTAATCTTTGAAAAGAAAAAAATAAATTTTGTGACTTGTAATTAATGCAACTTTCAGACAATGGAATCAATGCATGTACATGTGACGCATAATAAGAGTACATCGACCATTGAATTTTGAATCTGTTTATAACAAAATTAAAAAAGATTTTACGTGACATGCATCAAAACATAACACGCGTTGAATGATTGCACACTTCATTTTGCCATAATGGGGCATCCAGAAAATATTATTCCAATTATAAAAGAAAAGCATCGTATTCTGTATAAATGTATATAAAGGTAAATAATGGTGATAATAAAATGATATATGAAGGTAAAAGTCTTATTAAACATTCGTTTCTGGTATAGCTGCAGGGCTTTATTCAGCGATAAGTAATGGTATTTTTCCCCCTTTGAAAGATTTTCATAAAGTAGTATAAACGGTTTTTGTCTTACATTTTTGCTTATTTCTTAATTCTGTTTACCTCGAGTTCAATTTTATCAAACCAATATAAGTATTTATCAATCATAAATAAAAATGAAGTCGGAGGGATTGTTCAGCTCCGATGTTGACTATCAATCCAGCAGGAAAAATTTTTATCTATTAGCTGAAATAAAAATTAACTGCTGTCAACATGACAGTTTAAACATCAAACAGTTCTAAAAACTGAAATATTTTCTTTTTTTTACGCTCTGGGCAACTTGATCAATCAATTAAGTAATAGATTACCTGTTTACTTTTTATATATTTTCTAGTTAATTCAATTTTGATGGTCGTATCAAGATACTGATTTTTATTATTCAATCTAGTTGCAATATAAAGAACTTTTGAATTAAAAAAAACTTTTAAGCGAAATATACAAACTGGTTAAAAAGATACAACATCAGCTGCAATCCACTGATGAAGTATGCACACACATCTTATTGTTTGAAATGGTAAAACCAAATAAAATGTATAATTTAGTAATGCTTGTTCCTTCAATATATATAAATTTTATTAACCAAAAAAAGCCTGTCACAATTAAAAAAATTCATGAAATCTTCAAATTTTCCAATATTTCATTTTATGAACTATTTCTCATAACTAGTACCTTTGAATGAAAAAATTTATGAGGCAAATCAGCGTATGCGATATTTTCAATGTACAAAATAATTTATTTTTATCATCGTTTAATTTAAATAGTTGATTCAATAATTCAATTTTGAAATTTTTCTATCTACACTTAAACGTTAACACTGAAAGAAATTGTCTGAAACATTTATGAAAATGTGAACCTAAAGTCACAAAACCATATTTTTGTCTTCATTTATATTAAGGGGAAAAACATTTGCTCTTAACAAAAGTTTTTTTTTTTAAATGTTCTATCGTTGTGCAAAAACAAAATTTTGGAAATAAATTTTTGTTTATTTCCGCTTCCTGATATATAAAGCTAAATTTATGTAGACTGTGTGATTTGGCATTTTATCATATCTTTCTTTATAGGATTAAACTTAAAATGTTGCCGCATCCTGAAGAAACATTTATAAGGAGATGAGAAATGGGGAATCAAAATCATTTTTAGAATAGAAAAATATGGCGACTACATCTTCGCTATGAAAAATCTCTTTTGTAAATGCTATACAATTGCACAGATAAAACTTTCACAGAACAAAAATTACTATTAGATTCGAAAAAAATTGATGTGGAATTCATAATTTCAGTTGGAAAAGAATAGCAAACGTTTTTTATATATGATTTGAACCTATCATATGTTACTTTTTATTTTATTTACTTGTATTTTTACTTCATGAAATTTTTAAAACTGCATTGTTCACTCTTGTTTGGGTCCACTACTTTTTTGAAAACATTCTTTTTATCATACGATTTTATAAAAGAAAATATTTTTAAGAACTTTCTGAATCGTCATCAATTTTCATCCTTTCAGCTATTTGCTCACAGAAGCAACTTCGTTCTAATGCTAGAAAATCGAATTTGTTCGTTGAATTAATTGTCCTCGTTTTCCAAACTTTTTTATTATAATTCTTTTTTAAAACATTAGCAGTATTAATATCCAATTATTAACCTAAAATAACATCAAAATATCTTTATGTTGATAATGATATGTTTTTTATAACTCAGAATAAGTGATTTGACTCTTTGAAAAGAGTAAAATGAGACAATATTCGGCGCACTTTGCAATTTCAAATTATAACATTTAGAATGTAGAAGGGAAATATTGAACAGAACTTATTTCTCTTTGTGCCTTTTTGATTTGAAAATTATTGAATAATTTTTAAGATATAATTTCAATGACTAAATATTATTTTAAATTTGAAAAAAAGAACATAACTTTTATTTGTGCCAAGTAGCAGTTCAATCTAAACAGTTTTTTATAGTTAATCTGACGTTTCTATAGACATACCGAACTCCATTTAACATTAGGACCCCCTCCCCCCTCAACTGCTCATAACTCAAAATCTGTTTCTTTCGAGCGGACATTTTTATATTCCATTCAGTTCATTTAATCCCTTAACAGTTTTGCCAGTATGCCGTACGAGCATCGATTTATTGAATTTTTATAGCTATAAGCTAAAACTGATCCATTCACAATTATTATAATTCAATAAGAAAATTATTTCGAATACATAGATAAGTCATGTATTCAATGGATTTCCATTTGAAACAAAATAAGAAAATATTCCTAAAATAGAAGTTGTCATCTCATCAGATAGGAAAGAAAAAAAAGGTTAAGTAGTGAACTTGGATAGTACAAATTTGCATTCCGAATGAAGTGTTGCTCTTTCAAAACAATTTAGGCAAGACGATTTTAACTTGAAGGTGTCCCGCTTTAAACTAAGATTGCAATGATGTTTGAGGCACTTTTTAAAGAGCGTCAAAAACCTTCAATTTTAAATTCTGATAATTAGCTCCTGGTGGACGGACAATATTCGGATATTTTTGGTGGCCGTAATAGCGCCAAAAATAATAATCATGAAAGTACAAAATAGAATAAAATTCTTTTGGGATAATATCGAACGGAAAGTGACATCGTATAATTTATATAGAATTTCATAATGACATGGAATGCCCGGATCAATGAGCAGTTTTTGATCTTGGGTAAAAAGAGAGAAAGTAATCATTATTTTTTCAAAAGACATTGTCATTTCATTATATTTATTTGAGTAAAAAATTGACAAAGTGATTTTTGTCTAGTTTGAAATGTATTGTATTCTTCCTTAGGACTTCTCATACACGATGCAACATTTGCATTTTTTAATCAATTTGACTTTGATTATTTCAGCAATTCACATGAAATGATGAATACTATGTTTTACTTCGTTTGATCTTTAGAAGATTAAACGAATTAAGCTTTTGCCACAGTACTTCATCGCAGATGTTTGGAGAATCAAATCTCTATTTAGATAGCCTCTATTTTTAGTTTGTCTCCTCACGATTATGTTTTACATGATTTTTTTAATTTGGCTTAGTCACTACATAAATCGTTAAAGTATTATGAATCGCCATGCACATATTTACAATGTTGAATCTCCCAACCCTAGTGTGGGAGGGAGGGTTAGAGACTCAGAAAAGGCAGTCACAGTCGCACCTAATCCCAGACACTTCGGAATCATTGTGATTTTAAAGCCACAAAATATTAATTTGGAAATAATATGGAAATGTATACCATTTACAATGTATGGCATATAGTGGTAAGAAAATGGATACATATACATTTTTAAGAAAATAATATTTTGAATGACAACCTGTAATGAATATCTAGATTGATATTCACAGCCACCAAGAGATTCAATTTTCATTGAATTCCTAGCCAGGAAGAGGCTTGCGGTTATTAAATACTTTTAAGACAGCAACTCCAGCTCAAGAATAAGAAGCTACATGACCCAATATGAAGATTTTCACTTCCCTAATTGATATTGAATAGTTTATTGTCCCTTCACTTGTCACGTGATCCTTTCTTGTTCCTTATGGTCATCCCATACTGGGAGGAGAGAACTCCAGCTCGAGAAGGAGAATCTTCCTGACTACGAAAGTCTTCACTTTTCCAAGTTATGGGGAAGGATTTATTATCCCCCCAGTTACGATGGATCATAGCTGTTTGGAGAGGGGCTTACATACGGGTCGTTCATAATAGAGGCTAATTTGCCATGATCACAAAACTTATTTTAATACGTGGGGCTTATTTATCATTTTAACCAATTTGTCTGGACAGGACAGAGATTCCACTTTTCAGTTAAACACATTGAAAAAAAATAATGACAAATCGCTCGAAGTGAATCTATAATACATACATACAAACCATTCTCCGAGAAGTAACTGTGGAAAAATTCTTTTATAATATTAAAAAAAATATCAAAGATATGAACTACTCGGGTAATGGTTTGTCGGGGTTTACTTACAGTTACTTCTCGGGGATTCTGTAAAATAATGAAATATTCCCCCTTTTGTTGAGATTCGACTTTTAAAGCAAGACTTAAAATTACAAGTATTCTCATCCATAAATTAACTAAACGAACCGAGGATGAAACTAGACTCCAATTAGAATTTTTTTACAAGCGTTGCATAACATTTTCATTCTCTTCTGCTCCCTTGGCGACAAGAAATAATGGACGGTGCCACTGACAAAAGTTTCTTCAAATAGTCAATCCAGGCCGCTGCTCAAGCGTTCACCGTCTCTAAAGCGAAATGCGCTAATGATATCGTGGACGGCCCGACCTGCCACGAAATATGTTCCTGCCATCCGCCACAGAGTTGTGTGTATTTTTCATTTCACAATGATTTAAGAAATGCGATTCCACCCATTCTGTTTGTCAGTCTTTGGAAAGCAAAAGGCGCCATTTAGACGAACTCCTGTCGCCGGTTTCGCGCTTTCTAGCTATCAATGATTTTGACGAAAGCTGTTACGCCAACTGTTCGACTGTTGTGAATTATACAGATTTTATCATAAGGCTAATATCTAAAAGTAAGGAATTGAAGAAGAATAAAGACATAAATACGTAAGGACATAAAGAATTAATTAATAGATTAGAACCTACGTGCTGTTCATTGGCTTGCTCTGATATTTGATTTGAATAAAATAGTTTACACATGATACAGACTTTCATAATCAGTATGAGAGATTTTCGATGGGTCTAAGTCTGGAATCTAAAATATTCCTGTGAAAGAACATATTTAAACAGATTCCTCATAGGTAAAATTTTATTTGCGTTTGGTTGAGACCAAGATTAAAATATAATGTATTTTTTACACAAAAAAATAACCCAATAAACTATTACATGGTTTAAATATTATGAGCATTATCAAACATTTCAGAAATTCCCAGATTTTATCCATCTTTAGTTTCATAATTTTTCATTCATTTCCTTAATGCTCAACAAAAAAATCTATTCAGTTTCATAAAATTGGAAGAAGTAAGATAATTCATACTTGAAGAGAAATTATTTAATGCTTATATGTTCTGGGTCAAGTTCACCAACTTATTTTAAAAATCCATTTCATATCTTGCAAAAAGGAGGATCCTGAGTCAGGACTCATTTAATTTATGAGAATTTATTTATCTTCGCAAATTACTGAGCGCATTTTTTTCAATCTTGTGCGTGTGATACTCTGCGATCACATTCGATTTATCATTATGCAGTTGGAATATCCCAAATTGTAATCAGATTATATATTTTATTTTATGTATAATTACAATATAACTAATGCGATGTTTGCTCAAAAAGTATCCAAATCTTATTTATTAAACTCCGTCTGGAAGGAAAAAAAGGGAATACAGGCGTATGGCTCTGTGACATTCTCTGCTCTGTCTGCAATAGCCTCGGTAAAAAGTTAATAGGCCGGCGCTCTGGCACAGAGGTAGCGCGTCTTCCTCATGCTCTGGGCTTCCCGGGTTCGAATCCCGGTTAAGGAGTGGTTGCTCTTCTGTATACTATCTGTGAGGTGTATAAATGTGCCCCCTGTAAAAAGGGGCTGTGCAATGTGATAAGTGTGTAGCTAAGTCGTACTCTTGGCCTCACTGGTGCAAAATCATGAAGCGCTCAATTGGCTTAAAATCGCTGACGGCCGTCAGGGCGCTTGTCAATTAGTAACAATGACAACAACAAAAGAAAATAGAGAGTCTTCTAACGCCTAAATTCTACTTCAGAATAATATGAAAGGATCGAACTTTGATGTCTCTCTTAATCATCATTCAATTTGATTCAACAAAATTTTTATTTGATAGATTACCATCTCATGCCTGGAAATTCAAGAACTGCTGGAAAGTGCTTCCCTCATTAGTGATGTGCGCCCAGTTTTAAAGCAGCTGTTTCCCGAATGCTTAATGAATGTAACAAACAAATCGTCTTAATATGGTTATAGAAAAAATTCAGTGTAGACAGTTTTTTCATTGTAGACCTGGATTTTTCAAAGCTAAAAATCCAGCAGTTCTTGTTTATACTCCTTAAATTATTAGATGGCTACCAGCGACATAAAACTGCCGTAGGAAAACTGTAGTACACACGTTTGATTCGCCTTTATAGTTGTATGAAATGCGCTTTCCCAGATTTATTTGTCCACCCACAAAAGCTTATGTGCTGATAGTCTTTGAACAAAATTCATATAAAAGTTTAGATTTTTAAACAATTCATGAGAAATCATAGGTGCACAATTATTTCGAAAACGGGACAAATGGTGATGTTCTTTTTCCGCATAAACTTTAAATATAGAATTTTGCATTTATATTGAATTAATATTGGTCATCAATGTAAAACCAAAAGGATTTTGATGGCCAACATCAATTCAATAACAATACCTGAATTAAAACCTTCAATCATAGTACGTGTGACTTGTGTTAAGAGTAGAAAATTGTAACATTCAAATGAAAAAATAACAAAACAAAATTTATTTTGTTTAAGGGGTTGAAATTTTTTTTAAAAAAAGTACAACTATAAAGAAAGAAAGAAAGAAATCAGTTTGTGAGAAAAAAAATTAATGCCAGTTTTTCAGATAACGTCTGTGGTAAGCATAAAAAGTTTTAGGTAAAAAATCTTCCTCTTGAAGCTGAGGGAGCAAGAAGAATGCATTTCCTTACGCTCGCCGCCACTTCCTTTATGGTCCAAAAGACGAATAAACTAACAGAAAATTACCAAAATGAAATATACAATTTTTTCAGCAAAAAAAAAAAAAAAAAAATCGCAGTAAAAAATTCCGGGGCAGCATATGAACCGATTTTCTTTTACTTTTTCTTTTACTCATTGCATGCGTCTTTCTGCCTGCAGTTTTTTCCCATTCTTTTTCGGAATGCCGCGGCACAATGTAAGCTGATTTATGCTCGTGAACTTTTCATAGATGCGTGAGCTCGATGAGATGATCATAATTAATTCTTAGAAGACAAATGCATTTATTTTCGGCAGCATTTTATCTCTCTCTTTTTTTTAACAACTTATGAAGACCATTCTTATACATTTTGCTTTCTCGTGCCTTTCTTACGTTCAATTTTTCTTTTCCACATATTGATCTAAAAATTACAGAAAGTGTTTTAACATTTATAGAAATGTAAGATAATCAAATTCGTGGAAATGGAAACGAGTATGATTGCCAGGTTTCACGATCTTTTGAGCGAAATTATAATTTAAATACTTAACTGTTTCGCCCATATGCCGTACGTGCATCAAATTAACAAATTTTGATAGTTGTAAACAAAAAATATACCATTCAAAACGATTATAATTCCATGGTAAAATTACTTCGAATACGTATATAAGTCATGTATTCGATGAATTTCCATTTGAATCAAAATTTAAAAAAATATTCCCAAAATGGAAGGTGTCATCTTATTAGATAGTAAAGAAAACAAAACGGTTAAGTGGTTAAACTGGCATGGAAATTGCCTGTTCCCATTTTAATGGGTCAGTAGAAACAATCTGAACGTTTTGCTCATTTGTTTGCTCAACGTTTTTATTATTAGTATTATGTCCTGTATCTTCCAGTGCAAGGGCCCAAAATTTAATCTCTACGGTATGCTTGTCTCACAAATTGACTAATAGAATAGCGTTTGAAGCATCTCAGGCTCTCACATTAATTGAAACAGCAGTAAAAATCTCAAACGCGATGTATCCATCCATTGAGAGGTTTAAATAAATTTGAAGGCAAAAATATATTTAATGCTTATAGTTACCCTTAACACCTTATTGAACAAAATATTATGAAATTATATTTAAACATTTGGCCTTTGTTCTACGAAATGACGGTTCATTTTACATTCATGTGGCATGAACACAGCAAGTACAAGTGAGTGCATCCTTCCGAAATAATACTTGAAACCATTGGACAGTGTTTATAATGAGCATAGCGTGACGACCAGTGAAATAACCCAAATCTATGTGATAATCTATAGCCATGGCTCCCTTCGTAATATGATTGTAGAACTTTGTGAACGAACTTCATTGTTTCCAAAGCGGCAAATCTCCATTTGTTCTTATTTTGTAAAACAAAAAAAGTAATTAAAAATACTTCACTTTATTAATTTTTTAGTCTGAAAGTACAAGAATAAACCTTTAAAAATTAGTATCAAGAAATTTATATCCGCTGAAAAAAGTGTCATAAATTTAAGAAGTTCCTCAATAAATAAATGCACACGATCTTAACGAAGAGTAGTGGTGGCGGTGAATCACCCTTCTAATGACAGAGTCAAATCTATAATAGGGACAGCAGTATCTCAACTCGAAGTGATTTTAAACTTTACTAGTATTATTTTAATACCGTTGATTCAGCTGTAAATTGGTAGCAATATTCCAGTCAAATTAAATTGTGAACTGTAAAAAAGAGACTGATTGATTAGAATTTCATCCGACCTTTTAACGAGTGGTAGTAAACCAGTTTTATAAAAAAATGGTTAAAAAATCTATCTATAATTCTTAAAGCATATCCTACTCAGTTATCTAAAGACCAAAAAGATCGTTTCTACACAGTAATTCTTGATTTTTTTTAATACGTTGCAATCAAAAGTTAATCCATATGGATTCTTTCTGGATTTTATTGTTCCTCAGTCAAAATACGATGAAATGAGAATTTCTGAAAGGTAAATGTTTTCTATTTAATTCTTACTGCGCCACTAGTCTTCAAAACTTCTGCTCCACAATCACAGCTTTCCATATAACATCACCTTCTGTATAGCATTTGATAAAAATATTTTTGAAAATGAAATATACTTGCGAATTGCTGGAATAATTCTGAAAATAAAACACTTTAGAATTGTTTAAAATGTTACAATTGAACAAATCTTAATTTTTCATTTTATTTTTTCAGATTATAACCATTTAATAATCTGAAGTCATTAATATAATACTAAGCAAAGCTTTACAAGTTTGGAAAAATAAATTTATAAATTATATGACAAAACAAACTAGCAAATAACCGAAAGACAATCCATCTGTATTTTAGGATATTAAATCTAATTGCCCTGGTACTACCAAAAGACTTTATCTTTGATTGCATAAAAAAATATCAAATTCCGGAAAACTCTTACAGTACCTTCTATATCAAACTTCCCTCACTAATGAACACATATATTTTTTAAAAACTTTTGGAACTTAAAAAAATTCCCACAATTTAAAACAAAAAACAATTTCTGTGAACGGATTTCCTTTTAGAATTTTTCATTCAGCTTTGATTTTAAATGTATCAATTTTTTTAAAATCCTGTCTAATAAGGGATCGCTCCATTGAAAGACCAGCTTCCCGAACACAGCCGTTGGCTCATATCAATAAAAAATTAAAGATTTCTAGTACTACGCAGCTAGTTAGACATTTAAAAGTTCACAGACATAATCCACTTTTTCCCCTCAGCGAAGCCCTCTTAAAAATCACTCAACGAATTTAAAAAGAAGGAATTCTCTCTCTTTTCTGCAGAGCAAGGAGCATTACCACAGTCTTCGCCCGCTTCAGTGAGTGCCCCGAGGCACCCGAGAGCGCAGCAAGACACCATAATTCACCAATCGAATGATTCCGCAGAAAAATCACCAGAGAATTGCATTCATGTATTCATGGCTGTCGTTGAGTGCACCACGAATTAGGTGCATTTTGTATGCGGCTTAAGGCTTTAAGTCATGCACTTTGACGCTTAAAAATAGAATCGTCGCATCTTGTTGGAAAAGAGAAGACGTCATCATAAAGTACAAGCGCACACATTCACTTATACCAAAAAGATCCATCTGTGATTTAACTTACAGACAAGATTTTTGCGTTAGTTCATGTTTATTTTTTTAATTGATTTTCACGCCTAGTTAGAAACATTAAATTTAAAATCAATTTAATGAATCAAATTAATTCATCAACATATATGCTCATTAAAGATTCTAAGATGATTTCATTTAGAGGCTTGGGGCGGGAATATTGATGTGACGTCAATGCTCAGTACAAACATCAAATGATTGAATCAGTGTAACATCGCAGCCACATGACAAACGTAACATCATCTTTAAAGTAAATCATTCATTATACAGGGTGTCCGAGAAGTCTTTGACACATTTCAAAAATTCTGTAAGAAAAAAATAAACGAGATAGAAAGTAAAATTAAATTACATTTATTACCTCATATAGTAAAGTTTTTTTTTTTTTTAAATGCAAAACTGGCCGGGAGATTGCGGTACTGAAACGTTAGAAAGAGTTATTTAGAAAATGGCGTCTCCAAGTGAGCGCGCGTTTTGTGTTATGTGGTTTTTCGAATCGAAATCTCTGACTCAAGTTCAACGTAATTTCCGTACGAAATATGGGAAAAGACCCTCCATCTCGTAACAGCATTATTGCATGGAAAAATAAGTTTTTGGAAACTGGGAGTGTCCTGGGTCGACACAGAAATGTCGTCGATAGAATTCATCAGTCATTTGCTCGTAGCCCCCGAAAATCAGGGGCCCACATCGAGGTGTATCGATACATTAAAAAAAAACTTCACTATTTGAGGTAATAAATGTAACTTAATTTTACTTTCTATCTCGTTTATTTTTTTAAACCGAATTTTTGAAATGTGTCAAAGACTTCTCGGACACCCTGTATAACTCTACGCTGCTCTACGCTTTTCCTGTTGATCTTTCTGATGCCAAGATTTCAAATAACTTGCAAAATTATTTTAGCCTTTTTTATTTAAGTTTAATACCATTTCTATGTCAGCTGTTTTGTGCAATTCACTTCGTCGTATGGCAACGACTACAAGGGATTGCATTGGGTTTCATAATTGGTTTTACAACATATCTTTGTTATTTTTCTATGAAATTAATAAACTATTTAAGTACAGCATAAGATAATAATTCGGTCTTCAATATATTTTTAATTAATAGCAATTCGGATGTGATGTGTTGTAATAAAATTAATTATCACACAAAGAAATTGCGAATGCCTACCGACCTAGAATTACGAACTCTATAAATGTTAAAAAATATTTTTTTTGTCATACAAAAGGCTATGCTTATATTTGGATTTACGCGAATCCAATCTTTTCAATTATTCATTTTTTAATTCTCTTATTCTTTTCAATTAAACTTTTTCCAATTCTGCATAATAAAATAAACTTGAATATACATATCATGTAATTTTGAATATACTGTTGAACATTATAAGAAATTGAGATCTGGAATTCTTTGTGTTAAATGAGAATTCCCGTTTTATTACACATTAATATTTGAAATGTAATAAATAGTTAAATATAATTATTGCTGTACTTTAAAATACTTAAACAATTAGATAAAAATTCAGCATTTTAAAAATTTATGAAAGAATGTTTTACAATTTTCATAACTTTTTATTCATACTCTTTTTGTGAAGAAATGCCTAAAAAATATGTCTATAACAAACAAACGAATAAGTCTTTCAACATGGCAAGCCTCATCCTCAGACTAATAGCTTTTAAGATATTTACTAACAATAAAAAACTTTTATGACAGGAAATGATTTTTGTTTTCATTGTAAAGCATTAAACTTTACAAATATATTTTAAAACTACGAAATAACAACTTCTTTGCGCATGGATGTAAGGCAGTGCCATTAAACTTTATTCACTATACCTTTTAAGATGTTTCAGTGAATTAATTGTTGTTATTCAATAAAAAGAAATTAAACAGAAAAAGAATAAATTGATGATTCAGGAAAATTATTTAAAGAAAACGAGGCAACACTGCTTTGGTGTGCAAGTATAAGTTATTTCAAGCTCTATCATTCATTTTTCATCTGCTTCCAGGTATTTTTTTAGTTTGAATTTGTATTAATTAATATGCACTGTGGATTTTCCCACACTATTAGATTTTGTTCAACATACTAAAAAAATACCATGCATAATTCTTTCTTTTTGAATTATCATGGATGTAAAAGAACGAATTTCAAATTTTTTTTAGGCATGTTCGTTTTCTCCTAACGATAAACTGAAAAAATACATTAACTTTTCTTTTTAGTAAAGTTACCGTTCTAGAGGAATACTAACCTCAATAAAGAAAATTATTAATTTGTTAGCATTTGCACGCATTAAAAAAATTCAGAAATAGTTATTTTTTCTTCATATCTGCAGTAACTATGCCCAAACTTATGCATCTGAAGATTTCAAATTACGTATAATCATTTAAAAGACGAAAAAAATGAGCATTTCTATAAATCTCGTAGAAGACACAAATATTAACACGCAGGTGGTCTTTATGAAAATGAAATTTACATATTTTTTAAAAAGGACATATATCTGAATGAATGATATATTATCCTTGAATTTAATTTTCTTAGATTACGAGCCATAATAAGTTTTAGAATATTTTTAACAGTATTAATTCAGATCGACGACTCGGTTTGAAACAAAACGAGGACCAATTTTGGAACGATTTTGCCTTTATGAATCGCTGTCAAATAACGATGACGACATCCATTCCAGCAGATACCTCTAGAATTTATGTGCAACACCTGCAAATAATGGAGGGAAGAAGCCAATGAAGCATGATTTCTTTGTAATTGTTGAACAAGAATTGGCTCTGTGAGTGTAACAGATACTTTTCAGTGGATAAATAAAAAAATGTTTCCACTCAACTTTGCATATCTGTGAAAATGGTATCTTTCAAACAGTTTTTCATTCATTTCTTCGTTTTTTTGTAATTTTAAACAGTCATTGTTTCTAAGGGAAAATAAAATGTTTTAATAATTTTTAGAGCTCTTAGTTACTCTTTAATACATTAATTTAATGAAAAAGGATTACATAGAGGTAAGCATCATCAAGAAATTAAATGGAAGAATTAAATTTTTTTTCTATTCTCTAATATTTATAAGCAGAAATTATAAATATCAAAAAGAAGAAGAAAATAATGAGACTAAAAAGGCGTTAACTCGTTCTGCTTGTGAAAAGGTTTTCGAACTGTCACTTTCTAAATTTGTTAGTTAAAATCAAATCATTCAAAGACATAATTCTAAGCAAAAAATACACATAATCTTAAAAACATTTTAAGAATTCTTATTGTGAACAAGTAGGGTAACAATTACATCAAACACAAAATCATTAGGAGGTCAAACACAATTTCGATACCATAATGAAAATTAGAAACTAGAATTTTTGTGAAAATTCAAACAATATTTTTATAGGAAATTAAAACAAAATGTAAATAAAAAAAATTCTTGAATATTTTTTGAAAATACATAATAGGAAAATTAAAATTATAAATGTTTAGAATCTCAAGTATTTAACATCTTGATTGGACATTCATATTTTTGATCAAAAAGTGTATTTAAATTATTAAATAGATGCATAAAGTGTTAAAATATTATTCTGAGAATTTTAATATTATTAATAAATATTTACTTTTCTAGGAAATATTGAATGCTTAGTTTACATATTTATTAAAATAAAAATTCATAGAAATCTATAATGTTAGTTCAGGATCTTATTTTCTTTATGATGAAATTTTATGTGACAATTTAGATCAGATGTATGAGTTTCGAAGAGGCTTGTGATTTGAGCATGGCAACTTAGATCGCATTCCCACTGAGGGTCTTTTTGTTGTTATTTTTCTCTTCAATTCACTCAATGTCACAAGAAATAAAAGCTAAAAATTAGAAAAATAAATAAATATTAAATGTTATAACACTTTAAAACACTGCTCTTAATGCAGATTTAAAAATAAAATAACATTTTATCAAATAATAATCGAGCAGAGAACAACAGCAGAACCACTACGAATATCGAATGAAAAGACTTACTCATTACATAAATATGGAAATACACCGAATGAATTATTGTAATTCAAATTTAATTACAATTTTTCAGTCACTGCCTCGAGCTTTTGAGATATTTTTTTTGCTTTGATTTGCAAACTTTTGATTAAATAAAATATTGCATTTTAAAAATATTCCGGTAAAAGAACTTTTCAGTTTAATATTTATTCTTCGGTTTAAACTCGTTAATTATTACTAAACTGGACTTGATACAATTTGATAATTCTAATTTTTATGTGCCAACGTGAATTTCTTATTTAGCTTTATGTCAATGATACCTGGAATCCGAATATTTATAAACCCTCTTTCAATCGAAAACAATTTGAGATTACAAAAAATAATCGCAGAATTCTAAATCATCATCGATTGAGTACAAAAAGGTATGCCACTTTAATGTCAAAAGCATAATCCACCGATAGCACAATTTTTAATGTTAGCCCCAAAGTTGCACCCACTAACACAATGCGGTGATAAAACAACAGAGAAAATGCAATTATGCTGCAGGAAATGCACGAACCTAATTTAGCCTTCTAATATCTTACTATACACACTCTCTTGCATCCGCCCCATTTATAATCTTTTTCTCCCACAAATAAGCTGGGAATTTTGAAATTTCGTTGAAGAGCTATATTAATGCGAGCTACTGGAACATTGGAAAGTTATGTGATTTTTTATTCGAAATAGCTAACGGTAGCATTTCTAATATTAAAATCAATCTTCCAAGATCTTGCTTGAACAAATGGTAAAAAAAAAATATCCGTTTGAAATTCTATAAATTTGAAGAACACTAGAGCTTCCGTCTGTGTCGGACACCAGAGCCTATTTAGTTTGTTCTCCTTCCCGCACTTTAGCAGGGAATTTTAAAATGTTTCGTGACACTTTTAATCATCTTCCCTGATGATTACATAAAAAAGGTTTTGTGGGTTCCGGTTAGTGAGGAGAGATTTTGCAACTAAATATACCTAGAGCTTCCGTTGGTGTCGATTCGACACCAAGATAATTTATCATCATAAATAGTTATCTTAAGTAGATACTACTAGTAAAACTAACTTCCCAAAGTACTATCGCACATTTATTTAACCTTAAATGCACTGTTATTGGATTCACGATGGAATAGATCAATTATTCTAAAACTGTCGCGTCGTTGCACAGCATTCGCTTATCTACTCATAAAAAATCCTTCGGTTGTCGGACCTTTGAAATCGAACGACACACTAAAAAGATTTGTTTCGAGACGCAATTATGCAGCTCATGCAAATATTTTATATGTTTTAAACAGCGGCGTCAAAACGGCACCAGAGGACGGTTAAGGGAAATCTAGTTCTGAGATGTGAGCTCTTCCGGAAAATCGAACTTCGGGAAGAAATCATACTCCAGTTTAACATTAACCGAGATTCATTCAACAAGGAAATTAATTAACAAGGCGGGGTCCTTTTGTAACCTGATTCCGCAGGTTCGTCAAGCGATTTTGAGTCTTCAAAAACAAAGGTCATTGTGGTATATGGGTGATACTGGTCCATGATAGGAACCTTTCGATTCCTCAATCTCAACCTTTCAGTCAATTGATTTAGTGTGAAAGTATCGTACGAAACAAAATAGCTTGACATAAGCTATAAATAAGCTTTGAAAATCCTGTAAGAAGGAAGGCGTAACTCATTTGACTAAAGACTTTAATAGCGTTTATCAGGTATTAAGACTTAACTGTAGTTTTTTTCAGTATGCTTTATTTGGGGTTATATTATTATTTCTGTGCTTTAATTTCGTCTTTTCTTTATACCAATATAAATCTTTTTTTTAAGTGTTGAATTTTATTAACCTCAAAAGTTGTCCTTGTGTATGCTTAGCAACAAAAATAAATTTATTTTTTGAAGTTAATCAAATAGAGCTGAAGTTATAGTTAAAATTTATGAAAACACCAAAATTTGCTTTTACACTAAAATAACGCAGATTAAGGTTTTCAGTTTTCAACAGCGTCGAAGTGCCTCAGTTGCCTGATATCAGAAAACTTATATTTAAAGTTCAGGTATTAAATTCCGAATTCGATTGAAACTTCAGAACTCGTGTGAAAAATAGGGATTTTTCCTTTTTAGAAATGCACGCAGTACATTAATAAACGGTATTTTTATGGAACAAGATATGATCCTGTTCAGAGTAAAAACTGGACTATACTTTCATGGCAAGAAAAATAATATATTTCCGAAGTAAAAATATAATCTAAAATATATCGAAGATTTATGAGAATGTAGAGTATGTGATTTGAAAGCCTCACTCAGTATTTATTAAAGAACAAATCAGGGACAAAATATGGGCCGGTTCATAACAAAAAAAAGAGGAAACGTCTTCATGACAGGAACATTAACATGGTTTTTCAAGAAAAAGCATTATAATCTAAAATTTACCAAAGATTCATGAGAACGTATAAGTGTGATTTCCAAACTTGTGAAAAGACTTCTGGTCCTATTTTACAATTGAATGGGATTTGTCATGACGCACGTACTGAAGATAAAGTGCCCGGAAGATAATGTTATTGATATTAAGGTTTTTGAAACTTTGGTATGATGGCTCAATAATAAACACAGTTTGAAAAATGCTGTCATCTGCAACAAAGAGGTTAACAGAACGCACCTTTGAGAGTGCTGTAATATTATTTAAATGCTTCACTTTTATTGGCTGTTATTCAAATATTTACGCGAATTCCTGGACAGATCCAATCGCAGAGAAATCTGGCAAAAAAATCTATTTGAGAGGAAATGTCATTATAAATTTTGAGTTAAATGAATTCAATATAAATAAAATTGATCTTAGAAAAGTTAAACTGACCTCTATAGATATTTTCAGGGCATAGTCAACCGACCAATGTGATCCAGGTGGGGCTTTAATAGAAAGATCCCGATTTTCTAAATCACTCCCAACGACTGACACGCGCGAACCGTGCATTACAGTTGTTCATATCGGAAGCTTTGCAGGCTAATTCAAGATGTCCAAAGAGTAAATATACATTTCCTTCCTGTTCGATAACAAGAGATTCCAGATAGGAGTCTGTTTCAAAGACTTTTGATCACCAAGACGTTAGACCGACGACACAAGAAATCCCCGATTTAATAATTTATTGAAAAGTGTTTTTCTGTCACCCATAAAGTGTATTGCTACCTAGAATAGCAGCGACAGACTACACATACCAGATTTTAATGACAGGAGAACACTAAAGGAAAAATCCTAAAATACGGAGTCTGTAGACACCTATAAGAATCTCTCAAACACTTTTGATCCCCAGGACTGCAGGATTTGTCGACTGCATAAAATACACACATCTGCCTTCACAAACGATAGATAACTCAATAAAGGATAGATAATCTTTTTAGTTCTCCAACTTAAACTTTTGCTTAACACACACTTTTTTTAATTCCAATTATTAGCTAACACTCTCCCAATACAAATATATATCTTGTTCAAATTTTCAATCGTTAATAAAATACTTTTTATCTATCCACTCAATTTTAAATAAATTTTCTGAAACTTGCTTAGATGACACTTGATGCTAATACAGTTTTTTCAAGAATTAATTCATTACTCTATTATTAATTAATTACAAACTAATTTTCTCGCCTTTATTGTAATTGTTAGGTCGGGGATAGCCGGGTTGGCAGGACGTTGGATTCGCATCTCTTGCGCTGCGAGTTCAAATCTGGTCGCAAAGTTCCCCAAGTTGAGAGTGACATCGCTGGGATGCTGAGCGAAAGGGGATTGCTATTTGGGGGCTCATGGGTCCATACCCTCAGAAGCTACTGCACCTCTCTTTCCGTTATAAAGTGGAACACGAGAAAAAGAATTTTTATTATTTAATAAAAAGTAAACAACATTTTCCCTAATATCCAAAATAGGAATTGATTTTAAAAATTGTTTTTTATATTACGTTTTTAAATTTCAGTGTCATACCCTTGCTACTAAAATACATTTAAACTAGTCATAAGAAAAGTTAATGAAGAAGACAGAAACGATTTCGTTTGGTTAAATAAGGATAATTCAACGCCGATAATTAGTTTAGATAGATCGTGGGTGGAATTCATGAAGAGTTTTGAGTCATGATAAAAATTGTGACACTGTCAAAAAGTTAGAAAATGATAAACTCTCATCAGAATTCAATGTATAAAATCCCCCACATTAACGAATAATCCAGAATTACGGTCTTTATTATAGTTTAAAATAAAAGTGGTGCTACTGTTTGCAAATGAGGCCATCTAAATTCTAAAACTTTAGGCTCTTTGCATGGGTTAAAAATATAGTTTATAATTTTTTAAGAATAATTTTACTGTCACCAAACAACTTAAATGGAAAACATACATGTAAGAAAAGAAACCGTACTCCAAATAATCTTAGCGGATTTTTTTATTAGACTCTTTGTGCAAGCTGAAGATTTAAGTTATGATTTCCTTACAATATTTTCCTGTCGATAAAATTGCAGATATTCAACTTTTTAGCTCTGTTAAAATTCGATACAAATAAAAATATCTTGTTTTACAATACGTATTTTTATACGATATCAATGCAATAATTCTGTTGCAATAAATCTGCACATTTTATACTTCCAGTCCTTGTTTAATTTTTCTTTTCTTTAAAGGTACAAATTAAAAAAAAAAAAACAATTTACAAAAAAGACCAGAGAGACGAACCGAGTCCGATCAAAAGGAAAAAAAACCGAAACCGAGAATTCCAGGGCAGATTTATTGTTATCGCGATGGCATCGTGTCTTGGCAGTCATCTGCATGATTCGTCCATAACTCCGGCGCTCGAACAATATACAGGGACGGAGCGGTGGAAAAGAAACTTGGGAAAGATTTATAGTCTGAATGTTAATTGGTAAATCCAAAAAGTTATCGTATTCCTGAACTTGGAATACAAACAATGGTTAGCATTACGTTAACGGAGCAAAGATTTATGAGCCGAAATCCTGAGCTATTCTTCGAAATTACCTAACGGCATGTTCTTACCGATTCTCATGGTACGGGATGGAAAGGGTGATTGTGATTAGATTAGTGGAGTATAGCGATGAAAATAATTAGAACTTCTCGCTAAAAGAGAATTGAAAAAATAGGTAGAAAAAAATTCAAAAGAAAATAAAAAGAATTTCCTATATTCTTTATTTATTAATTTTGTGTAATCAAATTTCTATGCATGATTATTTAATGAGCAGTTAACTTTGTGTTTCCATTTTTTTAGAATTACCGATCTGTATCTGTGTATGGAACACATAAAAGTAAATAAAATCTCCGTTCCTTTAAACATTTGGCTTAATTTATTTAAAAAGATAATCCATCTAATGCATATCGTAGTTAATCAACTCTGAATTTTTTAATGACTTATTTGATAATTGCATTGCAGTTAAAAGACGAGTTTGACTCAAAATATCTTTGCACAGTTCAAAAAATAGAAGCGATGTTTCAGATGAAAAGAAAATTAATTAATTATTGACAAGTGAGTAATAGTTTAAGTCAAATTATATTGATATTTTTCACACTCCTGTTTTGTTTCTTGGGACAACAACAACAAAATTTTAATTTAATTATTGTCATCTACCAACATATTAAAGGTGTCAATACATCTGCCTAATACTTTGCATCTAGTAGGCAAGTAGTCAATACTGATGTAAGAAAATAGATGTGATACATGGTAACAGTTCTTCATTTCGACTAATAGAAATGAATAACACCACTTTCGGGTGTCTTTTTTTGTTGTTGCTGTTGATAATGATCTATTGAACTGATACAAAAGGACAAATCGATACAATACAGTATTCGCCGTCTGTAGTGATCCTGAGATGTAAGGACCAATTGATCGTGCAGATTAGAAACAGACTTCCTGTATCTAAATACTTAAGGAAATGAGTGTGACCAACGACTCACTTGCAGTGATCGAGTTCGACAGAGTCTTTAATGGGATTATTCAAGAGCACGAGATGGTTCTCAGGAAAATCAGCAGATCAGCACGAAGAGAATCACGCTGAATGGTTCAACTTAGCAGTAAATTGGGTGGCAACCAAAAATTCAGGAGGAACAATATGTCGTGTACAGAGCAATCGAAAACACGACTCGAGGACGATAATGATTCAAAGGAGATGGAACAGAACTCCTTCTCATACCCCCATATCCGTAGCCATTTTGGTCACTGAACCGTTTGGTGAGTATGTTACGGGAATTTTATTACCAAAATACTTACATAAGAAAGAACAAAAATAACTAAGTAAATAATTTACAAGCATATCAATAAAGATTATAATATGAAACCTTTTACAACGATTTCCTACATTGAAATATTATCAAAAAATTATCTGGAATAATAATATGTAGAAAGATATGGATGAAAAAATACACTAATCCTTATCTACTATGTTATGATATCATAGTAGATAAGGATGCAGTTATAAAGATTAATAAAAAATAATTTGGTTAATGGTAACAAAGGAGGAGAAACCCCTATAAGCCTATAAAACTTTCCTAAATCCTTTGACCTGAGAATTGACTGAATTTCATAATTAGATGACAACCCTATTCGAGATATTTATCATTTTGATTCTTATTATAATTTAAGAAGTATTTCAGACGTTGAAACGTTTCAAAGTGGGTTTTTTTGGATTTTAATTTGCTTAATAATTCCAGGATTAAAATAAAAAATTAATTTATTCGATTCGCGAATCAAACTCGTCGGTGTTAAAAAAGATGAGTCTAATACTCTAATTAAACGTTTCACTTGCTGATTATTTTTCATATTAAAGGCTTATCCAGTGAATGATTGATAATTGAATAATTACGATGATTTTTTAAGAATATAAAAATTCAAATGCTTATGAATATTTTTCAATCTCGTATATTCTGCCGATTTTTCTATTTCTAATCGAAACGAATGATGTTGTCTGTTGTTTCTGTTCTCCTTATAGAATTGTATTATTTAAACAATATTTTAGATGCCCGGATTATTCAGATTGGTCACTTTGGCTTATGCTAAATGACCACTACAATTGAAATTCAGCGCATCACTTAGCCTCGACCCGATCTCCTGCACCGACTGCCCCATTCCTCGGCATGATGAGCTTTGAATGAGCTATTTGTCTTCTTTTTTATTAGCTAGTGTCTGGAATCGAAGCATTGCCAACGCATTTTTCTTTTCTTTTTCAGATTCCCTAGCAATGTTCCTAAAATATACAAGTTTGGTGGAATTTTCTATGAATTAGTAAAGACATTTTGCTTTACACATATTTCTTTTTCAAAACAAATAGCTCACTCAAATAACTGAATTATTATTAGTCAAATAAATGTAACTCAAATAAAGAGCAAATATTGATCATGAACAAATATTTATTGTAAATTTTAATAGTTGATGGCATAATTAAAAAATATAAATAATATGTTAAAATTAGCCACCTGCCATTAATGTTTATATTTGATATCCTTACTTTTACTTTCTATAGTTTTATTTTTAATAATCCCTAATTTTTTTCTTTTTTCTTTTAGTATTAGCCTTACTTTTCAATAATGTATGAAAAGTAGATAAGAAAATTAAATTTATCTTCAAAAACTAAAAAAAAAAAAAACAATTCTTTAATGATAATAGTTTTTTAAAACTAAAATATATGAATAATGATTTTCAATATGTAAAAATTTAAAGCAAAAAAAAAAATCTCTTTTATTAACAAAAGAGGTTTTTGTTAATAAAAAAGAAATTTCATATTTTTTGTGTGATTAAATTAACGTTATTTTTATTGATAACATAGGTTTATATTAATAAAAGTATTACATTTAGAACATCAGATAAAACAGCAATAAAAAGCAAAAGGAAAACAATCATTCAAAAATATAACTTATAAAGGCCAATTTATTTCATTTTGTTAGAATTGAGCCTTGTTCTGTCACTTATGACCAATCCACAATCCCGAATTTATTTCAATAAAGTTGTAGTGACGTACCGTTTGAAAGCGACATTAGGACTATTTAAGGACATAATATGAGATCCCGTAATTTTAAGCCAAGATCAGATAACAAGGGCAGCACTGCACTTTCACCTCCTCTTCAAACTTAACACGACCCCAACTGTGGTAGGTTTGGGCCACGGGATGTCAACTTTAAAACGCATCAGCATCACATACAAAATGGATCTTTAATGAAATTGAGTTCTGAATTTGAAGGCCTCAGCCTTCGAGGTTGAGAACTTGCCATTTGGCTACAGCGGCCCCATTCTGCTCTGCAAAAAATACATTCACATGGAAAGAATGCCCCTTTGGACAAAAAGTTTTCGAATTAATTTTTTATGTATGAAAAACTGTACCTCTCTTCTTCGCTTACATTTTAATGGACCTTTACCACTATATTCCAATAGAAGTTCTTCTGCCTCATTTAGATGTTCAACCTCAATCAAGATGTTCATGCAGAATATAATGCCATTGAAATCCTATGGAATCTTTTACACACAGGAATGCGCTATTAAACAACTTTTGTTTCGCGAAGAACATATTTTTGCAGGGATGTTCTTCGCGAAACAAAAATCACATGCTCCAGGAACGTTCAAAAATCCCAAGCTTATCAAATTTCATTTTTCAATGATTCTGTGAGTCCTGCCGCTGCGTGGTTGGTCCGTTTGGTTTTTAATTATTTCGTGCACTGTTCCGTGGATAAGGATTGCAACAGATGAAGTTAACAGTCTGTTTTCACACTCCAAATATCTTAATGGGTCTCAGAATTGTTTACTTATGGTTTAAAGAAGAAATATTTTATTTTTTTTAAAAAAATGCTCTTTTAAAATGACATGCCTACAGTTTTAGCCAACAAGCAACAATTATACGAATTAAAAAAGTTCAGTAAAAGCATTCCAAATGAGCAATAAAACGCATCAAAAATAATTTGAAACCAATAAAAAGTTGTCATAATGGTTTATGTTTGATCGTTGTTTTTTTTTTTGAATTTTTTAGGTAGCTCGAAATAGGCAAAAAGTTTGATTCTTTTAGTCAAGAATCTTTTAAGGTATAAAATTCTTTTGGTCCAAATAAGACATTTGCCTACCCACGCAGCGTGGTATATATTCTAGAGATTCTTTTGTTCTCAACTCATTAAAACCAATGATCAGAAGAAAAAAAAATGATTCTTACTTTATTGTTCTCAATAACTTGTAAAACTTCTTAAAATATTTTCTGTTGTGATTGCTAAAGGTATCCGTCTTGCCAATTCAAAAGTGGAAAGACCGACGGTGACCAGAGCTGCTCTGAAAGGCAAATGGACGCAAACGAGCCGTTGTTTATCTTGAGTGTTACGAAGTCTTTTCAAACAACGAAACTGGTATTAGTATCCGCATCACTTCAGTATGGTTGTCAAAACATTAAGCTTTTAATATTTTAGAAATGATATTTACTTTCATATCTTTTAGGCAGGGGATACGTATTTTAGATACCAATTTCTGGAGTTCAAGATGCGTTGAATCCTGTTCTTCTACCAAATACATGTCTTCTTAAATAGTTATCCAGCGGATTCACCTCTTTTAATTACTTGTTGTTTCTTAGCATCAACAATCCAATACAGAGCTACGATTTTTTATGCGTAAATTGAACTGAGAGTTCGACGCTATTTCACTCTTCATGAAACACTTTCGATTTATGATATTTCGACATTACTGTGTTTAAATAATGTAAAAAGTAATTTTTAGAAGAGGTTGTTTTGCATTGAAAATGCCGTCAGGTTCTCAAGTTAAATAAAATAGAATTTTAGACAGCTCTTTTCAAAGTAGATAAGAATGGATAAGACTTATTCTAGAATGAAATCCCCTTCACTTTACAAAATAGATTTTAAATTACAAAAAAAAAATTACTTCAAAACATACAGTTAAATAAAATAACATGTATTAACCTAAAAGATGAATTAAAAATTGAAGATTATACATTCTTACAAAGTAATTAAGATTCCGGAAGATTTACTAAATTTGGCATGGCATATTAAGTTGTAAGTTTTAATTAATGATTTTTTTACTGGAGAAATTTTTGTTTTCTGTTTTATTATGTAATCTTCCTTATACAAGATTCAGATACATACATCCTTTTTAATAAAATTCTTTTTAGTTTTAAGTTTTCAATTCCTTTCATTTCTCTTATACCAAAAATAGGCTTAAAATCATAAAATAAAAAATAATAAGACGAATCTAGGGATTGCTTTTCAATTTTGAAATAAATTTTATTTGTATGATGACAAGAAATTTGTTTATTAAAAAGCAAATAAAACTATCAAAAATAAGTTTTCACTTCATTAAAAATTAATAAGCAATCCTAATACAGGATATCTAAATTTTGTATGACACTGATATAATTTTTTTACTATTAATTATCATTCTACATTTTACATTTTTATACTTCACCACAAAAAATAGCTTCCTATTTATATTATTCAAAAATTAAAACTTAATTTTTCGTTCAAAATAAATTAAACTCTAAGAACCTTCTAAGATAAATAAATATAAATTGAACTAAAACGCTTCAAGTAAAAGATGTAAGCATAGTAATAGCTTTTTAACGATTTCAAAAACTGAATTTCCAAAAATAATAGTAATAATAATTTTTATGTGATAATCACAATATTAATCATGCCTGACAATAAAATACATTTATCACAATTTTGCCCATATTCCTTTCCTATAAAGTGTGATTTTATTATTATTTTCAGCAATTTTTAAAGTCGCCCCTATCTGTTTAACATACAAACACTCGCGCTTACGTACAGAAGAGTGCTAAGAAGAAACAATTAATCTAACGCATTGTCTTCTTGAAAACCTTTGTATCATTTCGATTCATTATCCTAAACAAGCAATGCCATTTTATTCTTGATATTGCTTTCATCTGTCCTTTCCTATAACTAATTTATGAGATTTTTGCTGTTGGAATTTCTGCGAATAGGAAACATCACAACACTTTATAATTTAGACCTTTGTTATTATTAAATAGCGCGAAGTCACCGTCATGAAATTGTCTCGCTGAAGAAATCTGGCTGTCGACTGTTAGTATTGCATTCCCCTTCGCTCTCTCAAAAAACATCACTCAATTAGCCCGTCATTCTGCAAACTCCAACCGATTATTAGACTCTGTACTTCAAAAATTACCAATTAGGACCAAACTTTCCAAGTAGAAGAAAATAAGTGACTAAAAAGGAACAAAAATCTGTCAATAAATGGTGTCTTAATTTTTAACCATTGTTATTCTTTACCGATATACATACTAATTCTAAAATTAAAATTCCCACCTGCCCCTAAAAAACAATTCTTTTCTCACCATCAATGTTCAAACAATGGCAAATTGCCATAAATATCTCGCCCGAAATCCCAGCTCAGAATCATACGCAAATGAATACCACTTACCAATCAAAATTCAAGAACCAGAGTCAACTGGGATCCGAATTCCAATTTCCTGTTTCATTCCGGAATCGGCTATGGCAGGTATAATTGGGATCTGATAGAGCAAACCAGGGTATCAATCCAAACTTAATTAAGAAAGGTAATGAAAATAGCTCAGAAGTAAGACAGTGCTCTGGTGTTTTCAGGCTAATGTTGCAGTTTATATTAATTTTTTTACATACTTTTATAACTGCAATAATTTGATACTTCATATAACAACTTTTAAAAAGATGCTTTTAATTAGTAATGTTTTTCAGATCAAGGACATCCATAATTTTTACCGTTTCAGTAATGAAATGTTTTATAAAGAAGAAACGAGAGCAAATGAATCAAGGTGAAAATAGATAGAAATGCTTTGATTATAGAACCCTACTTTTAAAAAGGTAAGGTAGTTTTTTTTCTTCTAAAATATAAAGTAATATGAATTACTACAAATGTTTACTATTATTTCATATTTAGAAGCCACATTTTTCTAGCAATATTATACACGCCTTGATGAAAAGTCCAAATTTTCTTACATTGCAACAATTTTGGGATACTGATTTGCAGCAAGTAAAATCAATTTTGATTGAGTAGTTGAGAGCAATTGTGCTTTATTCGATAAAGCTTGAATAAATAGATGTTATTGTTCCAAATCTGTATTTTATTCCTTTAGTGCTTCTTCAAAAATTCAAATAATAAATGAAAAACATTTACAATTTCGGATTGTTTAAATCAGCATTTCCAAAATTTTAATATTCTTGTTGTTTTGTTGTTGTTGTTTTTCCTTTTTTTTGTGCTTTCTGAAATCTAATAGACGTTTAACCACAAGAACTTTTAAACATCATTTAATTGTAAATAAAAAAATATTATACATCCTTTCTACGTATTTTAATGAAAATTCTTATTGAAAACGTCTTTTAATGGCGTTCTCTTAACAAGGATGAAATCTGTCAAAAGCAAGTGCCATTGTTTAAACATTTTCTGAATGACTTCACGTAAGTTCATCCTAACCTTAAAAAAAATCCCGAAAAGCAATCGTCTCGTCATTCTGTTAATATTGCTCGATGACATGGAGTGCTTAACGAATTTCCGAAAGGATATCTGCAAGAATGAGTCGTGAATGAAAAAGAAACGATCCTTCACAAGAGAGCCGATGACGTCATGGCAAGATCTGAAATGACGAGACCGCTTGCAAACAATAGACTCAACAAAGTTATTGTTCGGACTGTCATGGTCAAGCCGATATTCACCGAATGTCTGGAGAAAACTACCACCCCATCCGGAGTCTACGTCTTCCGTGGGTGCGCGCCACCAATTCTCTGATGAATATTAGAATAGCTCCAATTCGAATTGTAACATTCAAGAGAAGGGATTACATACAAAAAGCTTTCTTAGAAACGGATTTTTCATAAATTAGAGTAGTTCTGAACATTTAAGAAATTATGGGTTATTTTAATTATTAAAGATAAAATCATTACAGTATCCATGGATATGTCCTTTTTATGCTGTGGTGTAAGTGTTATAGTGAAGGTAATCATTTCGTTTATTGTGAAAGATGGTCGGTTATTGTTCGCACTAATGGTGAATTTTGCTGATAATAACCAAATATCCAGTTATCAGTAATAATAGTGCCGATTATTATTAAAAGTGATCGATTATTTATTTAAAAAATTATTATCAATAATTGTACTAAAAACGTTGATCATAGCACAAGCGTGCATATAAAAATATTATAAAATAAAAGATGCTCTAATTCGTGTCTCTCGGAAGCGACTCTAATGATTTGGATTAAATTTTATGGTTAGATAAGGTTGTACTTTTTAAGTTATCTGTATACGTTCCTTTACTGAAGAAACGTGATTTTATACATACGCACCCACACGCAAAAGAAACCATTTTTTTTTCTAACTAACTATCAGTGCCTTCTTCTATCTACTGTCATAATGACAATGCCATTTAGCGGCATCTCGTAAATTTTTGTGGTATTTGCATCGTTACCTTAGGTTAAATTTCCTGTAACTCAAAATATTTGATCAACTTATGCATCAAAATAATCGATTCGTCATTGATGGATGTGAGATTGAAAAATATTTATATGTAATCAGTATGTAATTTATATCAAAAAAAAATTCTCAAAAAAATGCAAAGCAGAGCTTGGTTTTACAGACGCGCTTTTTAACAGAAGTGACGCCATTCCCTGCAAGGCCTTGGATAAGGCAGATATTTCCTTTTATGGCATTATCAAACAATAATTGCGAAATAATGACCTCTGGTGAGTGTTTTGGTGACTAACCCTGGCATGAGATTAAGAAAGTCCGAAAAACAAATTTGTGTTTTAAATTAGTTTTACTCCACTGTTAGAAACCTACAAATGAAATTTTTGCTGTCGCATTTTCCTGCTTCTGAAAGTACAGATTAACAGACATTAAACTCGTTATTGGATTTGACTCAAAATTTAACAGATGTCTAAAAAGGCGCTAAATATTTATAATAAATTTCATCCCTATCTTCGTTGTGTAATCATCGCGTTAATTTATGTTCAAACAGCCGGGTAGACAGACTTTTTCTGAACGGATTTTGCTCAAAACTTGATATAAATATACAGATTTGGTGTGAACACCGAATGTCCAATCTCGTCCACCTATCTGAAATTTCGAATTATTTTAGCCGCAGACATGCTTCACCAAAAATGTGTTTTTTGAACTCTGCAAAATCTAAAACATGGTGATTACATGCTAAGTGATGGAGAAGAGATTTCGTTCGAATACTTCGTGCACACATGCCTCTTTCATCGAATTGATATCCTGTGTGACGTGAGAGGCTACACAGAATTAAATAAAGGAATATTAGATAATATTTATAAAAAAATTTACCACCTGAGTATGATGTCATGCAAACTCGATTCCTTAAATGAATATTGGCCATGATTGTACGAATTCCGTTTTGTATGCAAAAATTTAAAAATATACAAATAATTTCACTCATCTGAATAAAAATTTCAATCTTTTCTCTATTACAAGCTACTTCATTTTATAATTAGTTTCTACAAAGATTTTTCATTTTTGCCATCTATTGCATTGTTGGATTTGAACCAGCGAGAGATATCCAACTAAAAGGGAGAAAATCCCGGTCGAGTTTTCCAAATGCTCCTTTCAGCTTAAAATAAGGCGTTTCGAAATCTTCAATTTTCCCTAAATCTCTTTAAAATTTAAATTAGATAAGTTGCTGTCACATTTAAATCAACAATTTTTGCAATGAAAAAAAATTGATAGTCACAAAAACTTAGAGGCTGAGAAATGGATTTTTATCCTTAACTGCTTTTAAACCTAAACTTAAATTACTTCAACTATATTGTTCTCTTCAATTAGTTCCTTGTGATTTTTCTTCTTTTTTTGCCACACATTATATAAAATCATAAGGTAATGACTGAGGGGGAAATGTCCAGACGTCTGCTGATCGGATTACAGGTAGGAGTTTTTTTTTTAAATAATTGTGTGATGTTATTTTCGCTCCTAGTATAGATAAATATTTCCTGCAATCTTCCTTCAGAAGAGCTATTTACATACAAAGACAAAAAGAATATACAACTTTTCAGGCAAATCTGCTGACAAGAAAAAACAATGTCGATATCAACAAGAGTGCCTGCTAGTAGGAATATATCACCGAGTTAAAATATTAAAATCAGAAATGAAATTCATTAGTCACCTATTTTAAAATCAATTTTCTTGTCTGCCGAGTACTATATTTATATTTTAACAGTCCAAAGATTATTATGCTTTATTTTTAGTCCTCTGTAAACTTTGTAAATACAGTTCAAAATACATTTCTTCAAAGTACTTCCACTTCTTAAAATCGCCGTTAATCCAGAATTTTAAAAAAAGTAAATAAAAGTAATAGCTAAAAGCTATCATTTCTTCTTGCTATCGTAAGATCAGATGCAATTTTTTTTTCACAAGAGTTCTTTAAAATTACAGAGTTGCAATATAAGTTTCAAACCCATATTTCGGGAAATTTAGAATCTATCCCAATTTTCTACAATTTTATGATTTATTTAGTTTAAATTTCAAACTTAATGCTGGAGAAATTAGCCCATTTTTACTTAAATGAATCTAAAATTAGCTGACCAATCTATGTATATTCAATTTTCATAGAAGAAATAATAGAAAAAGATTACAATATGAGTGAATATTACATTATTGTGTATTGCGTCTCGTTGTTGTAGTGAGAGTAAAACTATTTTACTTGACTCCACGTCACGAGGTATAAGAAAATGAAGTCACAGTATTCCGAAAGCAATGTGAAATGAATTATATACATTACCCGAACATCAAATACATCAAGGATCCCATTGCACCAAAGGCATGGTAGAACTAAGATTCCATAGAAGGTCTTTCATTTACAGAATAAGTAGCACAGCTGCGAATTTAATGCTTACCCAAATTTAGTCCTTGAATGTACTTCCTAATTTAATCAAATTATTCATACAAGATGAAATTGAAATCCAGTTAATATTCTCGATTAATCATCTGGGTCTCAAAAGAAGACACATTTCGAATCTAGAAACAAAGTTTGAAATTTATATATAGATCAGAAATATTGATGTGGTAAATTCTTACCTTTATCGAATTAGATGCAATGCAATCGGGATATAATTAAAAGAGCAGCTTCAGAATCTGAGAACTGAAGCATCAGAATTTATTCTAATGTGTTTTAGAAAAATACTTACAACTAAAAAAGATTAAAGTGAAATCTGCCATGCATACATCAGTGTATCATGTTAGAACGTCATTTTTTGAATGGCCAAGCACGCGTGCTCGTGCGAGTTACATTATATTTTTATTCGTTTGAATCGTTTCATCAAATGAGTCACTTTAGTATTGCGAACGATCCAAAAAAACTTTGTCTTGCATTAATTGTTTAATCACACTTCTTATTTATTTCATTTCATGTAATCACGCGCTCAAAATGACATTTTTCTAAGTTTTATTTGCTGTAGTCATTAACTTTTTTTTCTATTTTTTAACAACTTTAACGTTGTTAAAAGATGATTTTTTGAGACGTTCGTGCAGATAATAAAATTTTAATTTTTGGCTACGGATATTTGTTGACGACATAAACCTCATTCCCAAAACAACATCATGTTATGACATGATTAAATAATATATCCACAGACAAAATGGTTCGTATTATCATAACTGCACCAACTGTGATTTGATCATACAACAAAAAAAATCAAACAAATTTTTTCGTTTAAAACTGGTTTTATTTCTGTACTCATATCGAATCTCATTATCATTTGCATTACAACGTCTTAAAAAATTAATGTTTAGATTGAAATGGGTAACATAAGTTCTTACAACTCATTTCTACTTTAGCATTCATTATTATTATTATTATTATTTTGCAAGTTGTGTAAAAGGCGGGGGAAAAAGCTTCGTAACCCAAGTGTGGGGCATTTGCGCGTATTCAGAATAAAATGACGCAGTACTGTTATACAACGCGTCAGATAAGTGATGCCGCAAGTGGAGAAATTCCGAAAAGAACCGCGTTCCCCCCAGTCACGAAGCTATTCGTCAGAGTGGCATCATGAGTTGATGGACGGTGCCCAGGGTCCGCAGTAAACAATTAGAAACGTTTGAAGAATACCTCTCTAAGTCATGTTTGTTGAAAGGAACAATGCCCGTGGTCGCTTCCCAAAACGGCCATTCATTACGTTGGCGCTGCATTTTTAAGCGGTCTTAAAGTACGAACTACAGGTACGCCTGTCTTGCAAACGCTTTGGCAGAGCACGCAGGCAATATTGACGCAAGTGAAGGTTTCGGATGGGGGGGGGGGGGCAGTTACATATTCGACGTAAGTTCAGATTTTGGAAAACATTATCTTCCATATTTAACTGCCATTCACTTCGTAATTACATCAGATGATATTTTAATTTGTTTGTTCAGAATTTTCTGTTGATTCTGGATTGTAACGTTAAAAGGGATGCTTTTATTTTTATTTCACAGATTGTATCCAAAAGCGTGTTAATATTACTACGAGTATACGTCTAATTTTGGCTTCTTATCAGAACATAGTTCTTATAAAAAGTTCACTTTCCTAACTGTGTCGTACAAATATCGAATTCATATAATTCTATTATTTCAATAACATTAGGATGAAATATTTTAAAAACGGTGCGATCGCACTAAGAGAGGGCACCATATCATTGGATTCACAATGCTTTCAAAGAAAGATTGTTATCGGACTGCTTAGTTTGCTTTTAAATTACAGAGCACAGAAGAAAGAATAAGAATCATAAACTAGTCAACTTTATTATAATTATTGAATTCGTTTAAATATTCCGCAAATTCAGATGCGAATGATTCAAGTTCGTCTTTTTTTTAAAAAATATTTCTTAAATCATGATAATCAATTTTTTTTATATTATTATTTAGATAGAAATTTAGATTCGACGTAAAACGTATTAGTGAATATGTAGCCAAATTCACCAAATTCATTGTAATAAAAATATCCAAACTGTATCTACCCTATTCTAGAATATATAATTATTTGTTATCAGATCAAATAAATTTTGTTTACCATCTTAAAATTTAAAGAAAAACTATTTTCAACGATGGTAGTTAGATTTCTGTGCTATATTTGTTTTGAATTATAGGAAATAAAAACATTTCACCTCTTTTCAAAACATTGGAAAGAAGGAAATTGTCATCGGAATTTCATGTACTTCGAAGCCTGAGAAAAATATAAATTACATTAAATCTTGCACATTCTACAAATCAGCATCTTTGCAAAATGCGAAGTGAAATTCTTATATCAGTCATCTCCAATTTTTGAATTATTTGTGGGTTGTAGAATCACATATTTCAAACAGCGAATACTGTAGCCGCAGCAAGAAGTACATTTTGGGGCACCGTCGCTTTCAACGGGCTAACAGTTATTTTATAGGATGTCATTTTCAACACAAGCACGATTTTTGAGTCATTCTGTAAATAAAATTTTGTTTTGTTATTTCTCTTTCGATTTATTGGTTCATAACCGCGGTTTTCGATTTTAATGGCATTGTTTAGGATGTATTTTTTACCGGATGTATTTTTTCATTCATGGAATCATTGCATAATCCTGAGTTTATCATCCTTTTGTACAAATGAAAATTTATATGGGCGAGAAACTTATATGAAATTTCTCACCTGAATAACGCAGTACTACAAACTGTACAGAAAGTGAGTTATGTGATAATATGAAGTTGAAATTCGAAAAGGGTTCGAATTTGCCTACATTCGACCCTTAATATTAAATGAAATGAAACACATTTTACCTAAATACGTAAAAACGAATAAATGAAAATTTTAAGAGAAAAAATAAAGTCTGGAGAAAATGGCTGCGAGGAAATAAGCAAACCGATACAGCAATGAAGCAACATCATCCAAAGGGATATTAGTGGAGGTTTCCTGAGAAAAGCCTGATTGTTTACTCAGATATAGCATATTCAAGGGAAAATCAGCTCTTACCATTCTATATCAAGGAAAAAATGTTTTTATTTCTCATTTAACTACTGGTTTATTCATTACCTCAATTTAGTGCATTTTTAATGACTTATTATTCCAGTAGCTACAGTGATCATTTTGTGAATATTATTAAATTTATAACTTTAGAGATCCTTCTGAAGATTTTCAGAATTAAATAAATCAGAAATCAGAGGTTGCTGAACAAGTAACCAGAATTAATTCCTTTTGATAGGTAGAACTAACATAAAATTTAAAAAAAAATCAGCCACATGTCAATTTTCTGCAATGATCATGTAGTCGAAATTGATATTGCGGCATTCTGTTGAGAAAGTAAGAAAAAAAATCTAAAGGTAATTTATAACATAAAAACCAGAGAAAGATGCTTTCTATCTGGGTAAAATCCATATCATAGATATTTTAATTTCCATTGGAAGCAAACATCCTCTCAGAACATTTAGGTATTATTTTGCATACATCAAATGACAGTGGTTTTGCCTCGCTGTCCTGATAACCTACCGAAGAAAAGGGATGAACAAATCCAGGTTTCATCAAGCTTCGCCAATGCCACTTTCTTAGATCACTGCGTTTAAAAATCTTAAGATTGTTTTTTTTCCTTTTACATATTTTATTGCTTGATTTATGTATTTATTACTTTAATTCTTAGTACAAAGTAATCTCAAATTGTGATTGAATTTCGTTAAGACATTTTAAATGGTATCAAACTAATAATAAGGAGGGTTTAGAAATCAGGAACAAACTTTGCAGACTTTTGTTATTTTTTTTCGATTCAAAATGTTTTTATGAAAATAAAAATATAAGTCTTTAATTTATGTGAGTATATAAGTTCCTAACTAAATAAGGTCCATTTAACCAAATAAATTAACCAACCTCAGTTGCTGCAACGTTCATAATTATTTCGGTTCGTTCCGTTTATTAATCCAGAGATTAATGGATAATACGGGATAATTATTTTGATTTCTGATCTCCGCAATGATCTAATTTCAAGATAATTAGTTAAAATGATAACAAATTACTATTTCTTGTCTCAAAATCTGTTTACATTAATTCCAGATTATCCTAAAACACTGTTTTTTATTACTTTCAATGATTTTTTTATTGATTTATCAGTCTATTTCATAAATTATCGCTTATAAACTGTTATAATTATTTAATATATTTAATTTAAGTTATTTTATAAGCATTTTATCTACAGTTTTGTCGAGAGAAGTCGAGAAAGGATGAACAAATGTTGGTTAATTCATTCTAGTACCTTCCTCATAGCCATTCAAAATATATTTATTTGTTTAAAAAAATCTAGTTCAAGATGCTACTTTCGCCATCTCTATAGTTTTTATTTCTTATTAAAAAGAGACAAAATCAATATCTCGGGAACGAAGTTCTATGGAAGGTTTTTTTTTGTTAGTTTTACTTCCTTCAGAACAATTTTCTTACTTTTTAAAAATTATAATCGATATAAACCATTATTAATAATCAGCTTTCACATATGCGTATGTATCTCGATCACATAAAGAGAATTTTTTTAAACGTTATTGCTCATTTGACATAAAATAATAAGTAATATTCGCTGGACTGGACGCTAGAGTGTTCTTAGATGCAGCTCACCTCCTATTTATAAAATAATTTATTCAAAGCGCATGAAAATTTAGACTTTTAATTAGTAGAAACCTGTTACTAATCACTGCACGATAAAAAAAAATGATAAAAGTTATTGGGTGCGTTATCCTGTTTCTAAGGGGAAAATCCGAAAGCGAAAATTGAATCTCACCAGTGATATCCCGCAAAAGGAAGAAATGAATAACCGGGTTAAACAAAATGTTAATTATCAGAACATTATATATTAAAAATATTTCAAAGTATCTACAAAAATTAAACGTTTTATATATTTTAATTGTGTATTACAGAAATTTTAATCACTGCTCTAATTTTCGGTAAAGGTAAAAATATTTCTTTTTTTAAAAAAGAAAAACAGTGTCTAAATTATTCTAATACTAAAGCTAAGCCCACAATGATGATTGTCAAGGTGCACGCAAACAGACGCATCCCATTCAGGAAAGACGAGTTCATTAGAGAAAAATGGAAAATTCAAGTTATGAAAGAGATTGTTATTCGAAGAGGTGAAGCAATCCTCAAAAGATAAAAGAAAATTTCAAGCGGCGGCATCAAAATTCGAATGCGTGTTATTTACTTCTGCTTAAGATCTAATAATGCATATTTCCCAAGACAATGAAATTTTATGGAACTTTTATCTTACTCGTTTCGAGTGGGTATTTAAGGAAATGGAAGCAGCCTCTTTTTTTTCCAGATAAAAATAAGAGGATTTGAGCATTGACTCATAAAATGGAAGAACAATCAAATTACTGCTTCGATGAAAGAAACTTTCACATTGGATGCACTTTTAAGTGCGTTTGGCATTCAGATGGATATTAAGATAGAATAAATCAAGTTTACATTTAAAAGGATTAATTGGTGAGACAAAAACAAGGTAAGATGTTTGCAACCAAAAATGAAGTCAGCTTAAATTGCACAAAGAAAATAATTGCCGAAAATAATGCGCCAAATATTTTTATTGGGAGATAATTTGAACAGTAAATAAATTGGTACCAGTGGAAAGTTGAATTTTTGAACATTGAAGTGAAACAAGAATAACTTTTTTTGAAACCATAGTTTCGAATTTATCACCAAAAACGTCAAATGTTTCATTATTTAAAATTTTGCAAAACACTTTTCAAATTACACATTTTCTTCCTACAGCACATATTTGTTCCAAATTCTATAAGCATAGTTCAAATGGCATTTCAAGCAGAAGAGAAAACTGACCGATGGGCACTTTTGCTTTTAATAAAAGTAGAGATGTGAAACGTAACTTGGCACAGATCGTTTTCAACTTTAGAAAACGTTTAAAAGTAAAGAAGGGTGAAGATTATTTTATAGGTGTAATATTGTTTCCACTAATATCAATAACAAGCAATAGCAATTCGACTGATGATTTTTCTATCTAAATTAGAAGGTATTTAAAAATACTTGAAAACACCGAAATCCTAGCAACTCATATGGCAACATACGAATTGGGTTTTAGGATTCCTATCAACAACAATGTTTTAAATATGTAGTATGCATTTATCTGTGTATAGTACCTTTTTTATTTACTAACAATCAGTCAGAAAATACGCTATCCAACCCCAACAAGGATTTTGAAGGATAATGAATTTGCTGTGCAAATCCATGTAATGTAAAACGGAACACTTGGATCAGCAGGAAAATAGAAATAATGCGAAAAACTTTCGATAATACGAGTATACAAAAAAAGTAACATAAAAAGTTATTTTTTTAAATTTTTCTTTACGAAAACTTCTCCGCCGGGTGAGAGAGTGGAGAAGCGACTCTTCATGAAGTGAATGGGAAACAGTGCTTGATTGCGAACACATTTCAAGCTATTCCTCAATTCAGTAAAAAATAGAGAGAGAGAGAGAGATTTAAATAAAATTACAGGAAATTAAAAATTCTAATGTAATTTTCACTTTTTCTCGCCTTGCACGTGACATTAGGCAGGTTCGAAGTCATTTGTTGCCATCCACTATCTACCAAAACGACATTCTGCAGAAATCTGATAAAAAATATCGAACTTATCCATGTTCGATGCATACTAATTAAAATAAGATAAATAAGCATTCAATTTTTTGTCCTTTCCGATTAATAAAAATCTATGCAAGCATTTGTAATTAATTATTTATTATTTTGAATTTGTCACCTATTCTTATACTTTATACATTTTTTTAAACAGATGCGTGTTTATTTACGTATGCATTTTTACTCGGACCACTAAGAATATAATAAAAAAATTTTTTGTATAAATTATGATGGGTGCAATTAAAGGTTATTTTATTAAATGGAAAAACCAGATGAAAAACCGTTCGATAATTAAAAATGTTTAACTTTGTCACTAAAGGTATCTAAACATACTTCAGCTGCTAATTTCTAAATTGTTAGAGATATACAAATTTCTAGTTGGAAAATGCTTTAAATATTATAAAGAATTATATTTAATATCATTTCAGTCAATAAATGTATCTAAAAAATTACTACGCCGACTTTTCTATACAACTCCCCGATCCGTATCGTTATATTTCGAAAAATATTATTGTCACTCTTGGTATTCTAAATAAGAAAAAAAAACTTTTCTGTGACTGAAACTAATCTAATTATTAAGTTCTGGAGATTACAGTTTTAGGTTATGCCAATAACCACATCGAGGAAGATACTTGAGTTATTCGTTAAATAGAATGGGATATTAATATTGTTATGAATTCCATAAGTTTTAGATTCAGAAAAATATTTTTGGATGTTGTTAAAAATGTTATGATGGTCAAAATTTGAAATCTTTGTAGCAGTACATTTATAAACGGCAACTCATAAAATTTCAATTCTTTACAACAATTAAAACGTTTTCCCATTAAAAATATACACCTCTCTCGATATAGAATATATCAAATGGGTCATAATTTAAATGCACGAGCGTAGTACGTATGTATTTTAATTTAGAGAAAGGTTTGTTTTTACTAAATATAAGAGCATGTTTATTAATACAAATAGCGGTTATAAACATTTTGATTTCGCTTTTGAAGATTAAGAATATAGATCCTTAAATAAAAGTATGTGAAAAAGTAGAGAGGCAAACATGATTATCTTTATTTCAATTACATTTCAGGATCACAGATATTAAAGAAATATAACTGGCATTTATATATAACTACCAATAATATGTAATATAACTAGCATTTTAAAAACATTAATGAACACTTTTCAGCTGAACATTTCGTTAGATTCAGGGAAACTATTACTTTGCAAGAGCTGTAAGTGGGCATTTATTTAAGAAGGGCTTAGAATAAAAGCCTTTGTATTCAAACTCAAAGTTATAGATCAAGCTGTTACAGTGTTGCCACCAAAACGGTTCGCATAATTTCTTCTGATTTGTAAGGATAGCTATTTAGACATGAAGAACAATTTGTTTTCGGAAAGGAACGAAGATGGCTTAACTTGAAAATATTTGATCACTCTGGTACTTGAAAGAAACGCGAGCTATTTAGATGTCTGAATAGAAATATAGATCTTTAACTGCATAGCTTTAAATCTTTAATTACTGAAAGCTTCTTAAACGAGTGTGTCCCGTTTTTAGTTCTCATGAAGGACGCTGCGCATTTGTCTCAATGAACTCATCGGGGAGACCGGTGGATTTAAAACTCTGAAATTCAATACGATCCTAATCTGTAGGTTGATTTTCTTGTCTCGGAGCTAGATTCTTTTTAAAAATTTTAATTAGTAAAACAACGAAGGGAATTTTGATTCCTTCTCAGATTAATTCAAAAAATACCAAAGCGCAAAATAATTTTCATACCTTGCCTTATTTCACGATTAAATAAAAACAGCTGGTTAAATTCTATAAAGAAAGTTGTCAGACAAAATTATCATAAGTAAGAATAAATAAATTCAGTTTTTAAGAAAAAATTTCTGAAAAATGGCAAAAGCCGTTAAATTTTTCAAATTAAACCTTAAATTTCCCAAAGTATGTATTATTATTGCATTACTCATTTGAGAAATAAGTCACATTATGGATTTAAATTTCATTTTTACCCTAAAACAATTGCACTTTCAGATGCATATGATAAAAAAATCTAAACAAAGAATGCATAAATTTTTTTATCACCGATACAACTTAAAGCAGATTCAAATTTTAATATTAAAAAATTCATTATTGAATATTTTTTGTAAAATAGCTTAAATATTAAATTTTATAATGCGTTACTTGAATTAAGATAATATTTTTAGAAAAGGTGAGTTGTAGTACTGGTATAGTATGCGTGAATATTTCGGTGACACAAAGCAAATTTTAATGCAAAGTCTTTCTTAGAGGGTTATTTCTTAAATTTAAGGTTAGGGCAGGAATATAGGGAAAATTCCATTTTCTACAGATGAAAGGGTCAAAAAGCAAATATTGTTCTTTATAAGTGAATTAAGTGAAAGAAAAAAAATATTCACATTTAAAAGCCAATGTATAATAGTATATTAACCGATTGCATGAAAAGCCACTAGACAAGTCGCACTTTGTATGGCAGATAAACTAGTGATTATCAATTACAATCATTTAGTATGGATAAAATAAATTTTTAGATGATTTTTGAAGAAACTGTATGCGCTTTACAACAGATTTACTGTGCTATTGTAAATTTGTATCTCATTAAATCTCTTCTGTACATTTTATATCTGGTACAATGTTTTATTTCCTATTATAATCCTCTAACATGAAGACCGCCTTTAGTGCTTTTCTCAACATTTTTAAGAATGATTTTTTTCTTGACTTGCATACTAAATTTTGTAAACATTTCATAATATCCTGTATTTTTCGCTCTTTAGAATTTAAGTATATCTATTGTAATAGACAAATCATCATGAATTATTACTGCACATTATTGATTCTTGAACTTCAAGCGAAAGTTTAAAAAAGCCTTTTGGTCTGTGTAACTGTAAAATATTTAAAATAAATAAAAATATTTAAATATCCTGCACTCGAGTCTACAGACTCATTCGTAACCATTCCAATGACGATCCACATCTGACTCTCCGGCATTTCAAAGAACTATTTTACGATTGAGGATAAATTTGAAAAGTAGAAGCAAGTGTAATATTGAAATCGATTTAATAATAAATTAGGAAATAACTGTAGTGAAATTTATATCATTTTTGCTCTCTAATATAAGCATGAAGTTCATACCAAATAAGGGGAAAAAAACCCTAAAACTCCATTATTGGTGAAAAAATTCTGTTTTTCTTCTTATAAAATGATGAAATATGTAAATAGTTTACTTTTGACGAGATATCACTAGTATAAAAAAAGTTCAAAATCGTACACTTCATGAATGTAGATAAATATTACAAAATTTCTTCACAAATTAAATAAAAACTTTTGAAAAAGATTTTCTATCTTTCAATGAACGTTAAGTGCCCTGTTCGTTCTTTCATCAGGACTGCAAAATTCCATTCAGGTTGGGGTGGGGATTGGGAAGACGCGAAACCTAAAATTGCAAGATCAAACATTTATTGTTGAAATCATTTGCCTTTACTGTTGATATTTCTGTCAGATTCTATTTTCACTCTCCCGTCGCAAGGAATAAAACTCCAATGGTCAGATTTTTTTTTTATTTCTCGGTAATTTTATCATGCCTCTCTCCATAATATTGCCACCCTATCTTCCAAGCGTCTTCTAATGTCACGCATAGTTGGTTCAGATTACAGAAAAAAAAATTCCGATTAAATGGTATTTTTGTTTAATTTGGTTTATTTCATATTTGTAATAAATTTGCAAAATTTTGTGATAATTTTTTACATATTTGCTGATGAATTTCAGTTTCGCAATTTTATATACGTATTTAGTGAAGATGAGAAAATATTATTTTCAAAATTTAATTATCATTTAATGGATTAATTTGATTAAATTTTGTCTTCCTGCTAGTGACTCTGTGTGGTTGTAAATCTGAAGAAGAAAAAAATTCATGATTCCATTATATTTATTTAAAAAAAGAACGAATCTCGGGTTATAAATAAAATTCTAATTTTTAGCCCACTAATAGGAGTGTGTTTAAAAATATCTTTATTGCTGATGAAATTTATTGCACATTTTCTGAATGAAATATCTATAAAGAGATTATATTAAGCATAAAAAACATTCCATCAAACGAACCTCTTTGATTTTGAAATTTTCCAACTACTTTCTGTCTAAGAAACCACTTTTGAATTTTGACTGTTGGTGTTTATTTTAAACTAAAACTAGCGAAATAAATAAAATCTTATTTCTGATCTTTAATCCAAAACCAAAATTAATATCTGTATCAAATGCTGAATCCGAATTCAAAATATAAGTTCCGTTTTTCCCCATTAAATTACGGGGCTGAACTAAGAATTGTCAGATTTAGAAAGACTTTCTTAACATACAAACGAAATCTTTTGCAGTTGATTAAAAATATTTAATATTTTATTTATGCATTCTAATTATTTACATAGGTGTTGCCAGTTCCATTTAAGGAAACTGTTACGTTAACTTTTAGTTATTTTCTTCTGTTCGTACATAACTGCTTCACTACCGAAAACAAAACCAAAAAAATGTAAGTAAGACTTTGTAAGGAAAGTTAATAAATATATATATTTTTGATAAGAGTATAGAAATCAGAGAAAAAAAACTGTCAATTAAAATAATATCGCTGAATAGATACTTTTTAAATTGTAATACATTACAAAAATTATTTTCACTGTAAGCGTTTCCAGATTTTATAAATACCAAATGATGAAATCAAAAGAGAAACATTTATAAACTGTGAATAAGAGTTTCACAAGAGAAAAATACATTTTTGAATACTTTTTTTAGAAATTTTATTTTTAATATAAAACGTTTGATTTAATAATACAAAACCAAAACTCTTTTGGATTCTATTTTATAAATTTCACTTTTATGCAAGCATATACGCTAATATTAAAGTGAGATAGACTCCCCGATTATATTATTAAAACGGAATTGACTAAATATAAGTTATTGAAAAAATCATCAAAACAAAAATAATAAAGTCGGAGGATTTTTGTTCATTGAATTAAATCCAGGAAGTTAGATAATTTGTTAGAGTTGGTTTTGTGTTTAATAGGAAAAATAAAAAAAAAATTCAAAAAGGTATTTTGGACGTGCCATTAAAAGTTTACGATAAGTAATTCTTTCTTTTGTTGTACACAATTTGAATTCAATTAAGAAAATTCTTTGAATAGTTTAACCGTTGTAGATTTTTAGTTAAAGCAAATAATGCATGCAATTTTGATGAGTTTTGGAATAAATTGGAAAAGGAAAGAACAATTTTCCATAATTCTTCAAGGGTAAAAAAAGAAAAAAAAAGTATGATTCAAAAAATATTCTGAAAAAATAATTAACATTTTGAGAGAGAAAAAAATAAATAAACAAAACATCTTTAAGGGACAAAATAAAGTAAAAAGAAAATAATAATTTTTTATTAAAAACAATAATATTAAAAAGTTTATATAATACATTTATATTTCCATAATTGAGAAATTATAAAAAAGTATCATAAATTTATATTTTGTTCTTGAGATGAATACTTTTTTTTACTTAAATGTTCATAAAAAATTTATTATAAGTGAAAAGTTATTACAAATTCTTCAGTAAGCTTTTATTTTTTGATATTTTGATAGCTAAATAATTTTTCCTAATTTATGTAGAAATTATTAAAAAACGTCAATGGATCGATAATTTATCATATATTTTACTAGAAAATTATCTTTCAAATTCTTTACATGTAAGTGTAATTTTTAAAAACTTTTTTGGAAAAGGACTTGGAAAGGAAATTTCAAAAAAGTATTAAAAATTTTTAATTTGTATTTTGATCTAGTTATTAAACATTCATTTCCTTTACCTTTATTTTACCGCATTGAAGCAAAATTTTTTTAGATATCTTACTTTTTCGCATTAGTTGTGAGAGGGAAACTTTATGAAAAAATAAAACCATTAAGGATTAGATATAGTTTTACAGATAATCTATATAAAATTTACTTGAAACGTAGTCAAAAACCTAATAGAAATATCAATCGAATATCCTAATAGTCAAAATTTCAAATACGTATTTCACCACCTTAACATCCAATTAAAATTAAAGACTGGCTTAAAATGAATAATACAAAGTTCCAAATGCAAAACAATGAAATAAATTCAATTAGATTTTTTTAAATACCCTGCATTACATTTTTTTTTGAAAAATTAAAGCAATTTGATGCAATAGAAATAGAATAATTTCAAATGGAATTAATGAAGATAATTACATTTATGCATTTTCTTATTTATTGATTTTTTTACATTTGTGAAAGGTTATTCAAATTTAATCAAAATGGCTATTTAGCTATGATTTTAAACTAAATATTTAATTTGAAGCTAATAAGCTTTATTTTATTAAATAAAACATATTGGTATAGCATTTATTGTTTGTCCATTTCGTCAAAACAAATATCTTTAAAAAAAACGACACGTTTTTTCTCTCTTTATCTAATTTTTTAATTTTAAAACCATTACAATCAGAAAAAATTATTCCTGAGTTGGAAATAAAGTTCAACAGTCTATAGTTTAAGATTACCAGTAGGTGTTTTAAGAAAATCATTAATCATTAAAAATATTTGGCCTTTCTAGAGTATCATTGGAAAGACTCAATAGTCGAGAAAACCCACAACACAATCTATTATCGTTCGTTTTTAATACAGCAATGATTCGTATCTAAATCAACTTCAATTTCAAAATAAGTTTGGTGTCATTTATATATAAATTACGTTGCTCTATAATGATTTAGCTGGATTAATTTTAATATTTAATCATTATTTTATAGTGAAGTCTAGTTCTAAATAAAATTGGAAAATCGGTAAATTTCCAAATTTTTTTGTCTGGAATTTTTAGTACCTTTCATTCCGATTTATAAATTAGCGGCTGAAATATTAAGAAAGGCCCTACAAAGCAAAGAAAAATGGAGATTCGAAACGTAGTCAAATGAAACTCGATAAAAAGCAGCAAAACGGAAAAAGATTGCTAAGAAAATTAATCATTATGATAGCAGAATAAATATTATACAAAAAAATTATCTTCCAGAAATTTTATTCTTTTGTTCTATTTATATTCAAGATTAAATAGGATATTCTTTTTTTTTACTTATCAGTATTTCTCGATTCTAGTAAGAAATCCGTTTTAAATCTTCACTTTATTATCTATTTTTTTAAAAAAAGGATTTCTGATTTTCTGACATGAAACAGAACATGAAACTATGAAGAAGAGAAGCATGATTTTTTAAAAATGTGAAGGGCTCGATTTTATTAAAAAAGTAAAGCAACACTGTTAAAATGGATAGATAACTATATGAATAAATTGGAAGATATTTTGTCGTTGATTATTAAAAATTCTAAAATTTAAAGGAAAGCAGGCGCTATTTAAATAATATACAATATGTAACGAATTCCAAACACTTAGAGTAGTTGGAATTGCTTATTTAAGACATTTTTGTGATGAAACCAGAATGTGAAAAAAAATTTCAATAAATTCCTATTATTAAAAAGTACCTTTCACTACTTTCTTTCATTGGCTCAAATTAATTCAAGCTTCAGCGCCTAAGACTCACCTGGATTCCTATTCGTTAGGTTCGTATTCGTTTGTTGATCCGGTGGGGGCAAAGTTTTCAAGTATTTTTCATATTTTTCCGTCGGAATGCACACTCCGAACCAGACTCCTCCAGACATTGCTGCGGAAGATAATCAATTCACGCTCCTCCGCTCTCGATCCGCCACCTGTTCCCTGCTCTCTCTCCCCGCAAGACTCGCTGCCGAATTCAAATGTTGCCTTGTGCGGCGACAAACATTTATTTTTTTCTTGCCTTTATTATTTTTTTATTTTTACCGCAACCTGTCAAAATACTGCGTCCAACGAATCTTTAGCATTAAAAAAAGGGTTGCCATCTTGGCTGTATTAATCGCCCGTTTTGAATGAAAACCATAGAACAATGGATGATGAAACTGCTCTATGTATTAAATGAGGGAATCTTTATTTTCAACTCGCCTTGAAAAAAAAAGATTTATATGCCACAAGTTTCCTTTTATATCTCTATTTTTTCCATACCAGAGGGATTAAAAGAAATTAAGGCCTACTTTGATGAGAAGAAACGGAAGTGAGGTATTTAGGCTTTGTTTCTCCTTTCCGTTCGTTTTTATAAAAATTTAAGAGGGTTTTTATGAAATGCAGCATTGAGAATTTTGACACTGCGTTTATCAGCTTTCTTTAGTATAATCTACTGACTATATTCAAATATTTAATCAGTGCAAGGTTCTAGTTTATGATAACCTTGCCATTCATGGCAAATATAACTAAAGTTTTCAGATGTGAATCAGTTTTCTGAGAGTAATTTTTTAATATCGGAATCTCGATGAAAATTTTTATCACATTATTTCCCTTTATTAGAAGTTTTAGAAGTGTTTCTTAAAAATCCATTTGATTAAACAGACAATAAATTATTTTTTTATCCCTATTGCTCACTTAAATGAAGTGCACAGGAAAGTGGCGGCTGCTCGCCGTTTGAATAAGCGTTCATCGAACGCATACGCAGCTAATTATTAGTCCACTTATTGTCACTTAAATTTGTTGAAAAATTACATATTATTGCGGGCTGAGGTAAATGAAATTTCCTGTTGTGCTTGAGCTCCTCGATACTCCAAGACAAAATGAATGAAGGAAGAATGGGACTCCAGTAGAAGGGATATTCACAAATCTGTTGTTAAGTAATAGACAATAGATTCATTAAACTGACTGCAGGAAGTTAAAACTGCCAAGATTTTACCGAACGTTAAATAGAATAAAATACAAAATAGCCCTTAAACAATACGAAATGCATAAATCTCGATCATAAAAATTACTTTACAACAAAGTTTCATTCAGAGCTGTAAATTTTTTGCAAAATTGATTTTTAAAAAATCCGGTATGTGATCATCATTGTACAACCTTTTTTTCTAATTACAAATCAATGGGTCCTAAATTATCCCAATCAAAAATTTAAAAAAAGTTTAAATTTATTTATTAAATAACATTCCTGAAAATCGTTTACTTCAAAGTAAAATATAGTGGCAAAGAATAATTGTACAGTACAGCAAATGTGACGCAAAGGTGCAGATTTACTGCAAAACATAATTAGTAATGTAATAGATAGCTTGAGAAAGATCCTTTATTTCAAGACCAAACATGTTCTAAATTTAATAGCATAGATAAAAATCCAATTTATTAAAAATACACTGAAAGATATTAAATTGTTGCTACTGTAGAGCAAATACTTATTTCTTAAATTAAAATTCTATAATTTTTATATATATTTTAATTGTTTCGCGATTCTGAACACTTTTTTGAGCTGAAACGTTATAAAATATATCATCTGATCTAAATTTCGTTTCCTAAACTTTTAAGAAATTAAAAAACATGCTTATTATCAGCTATGAAATGTTTTTCTATATTTTCTCAATTAAAGGCACATAACATTCAGAGATAATATTATGGCCAGAGAAGAATTTAATGCGTTGCTAATGAAATAATTTCTTTCAATAATTATTCCATTTTTATTTTTTAAAATTTATATTTTCTTTTTTTGCAGGGTTTTTTACATGTACAATAATAACACAATATCGTCTTGTTACATCTTTGGCAATAATATACCTTTCAACTATAAGAAAGAAATTCACGACTTATTATCTGTTTCCCTTCGAAATGCTGCTGTGCAGCTTCATGGCAAAACTTTATAAGAGGAGATGCTCCATCCTGCATGAATGCAGCACATTGTAGAGATCGACACTACTGCAACTGTGGAACAATACAGTTTAGAACAGTTATGCTCATTTTATCTGTGAAGTAGGACCTAGCTATAACAGCAAGAACTTGCGCATTCTAAATAATCGCAACTTCAGACGATGACAAGATTTGGAATGGACAAAGTGAGCTGTTTGAGACAAATGTATCAACGTCATAAAAAACACAGTTAAAATGGGGATTTCCTCCATTCTTTGTTTAACTAACGAAATCATGCATATGGCGCTATGCAGACACTCAAAACTCAAAATAAGAATTTTCTCAATTGCTTAATTCGAAATTCTGTGGTCAAAACAAAATTTGGTTTCCTTTGACAATAGATTTTTGGGATTGAGTATCAAATATTTCATACAATTTTGCCTTTCTTGGGTATGCTCTATTATTTGCCTTCAAATACCTCACTTAAGAATTTTGAATTTATTCATTTATTCCTCTTACTCTAGTTATTGATTCTTCCAAATATTAAAAAAAATCCATCCAACTCGAGCAATTAAGAGCTTAAGAGAAGTCGTTTGTTCGAATGTACTGAAGTCATAAAAGTAGATTTTCCAGAGATATCTATGATTAACACGTTTGATATCTCTGGAAAGTCGCATTATTATCCAATATCTAATGAATTAAAATGTCCAAAATTAGTCTCAAAGGAAAATTTGGTTGCAGTTATTGTTTTTGTTGTTGATTAAATAAATAAAGTTCCATTAATTAAGTAATTACAATTACTAAATTTAAAATTCAAAGATCAGCTTTTTATAAATCTTAATCCCCTGATATAGGATAAATTTCATTTTCTTATTCTATGATACATTTTATTATTATTTATTTTAATTCTTATAATATAAGAGCATTTGAGATAATGATGCGTTTTTAAGTGATTTTTCTCACTTTTATTAAAAATTCATGAATTCCATTCACGAGCCAGACTTGACACTGTAGGCGCAGGGGCATAAATATGTAGCTTTATTACAAAATATGGACCATAAAAATAATTATTAAATTAGAAACGATTTGTTAAATGTTTAAAGTAGAAAAGTAACTACATAAATTTTATCATTTTTATGTAATAAGTTAACTTCCAAAGCATGAATTAATAGATTATTATTATTTCACTTGTAACAGAACATAAAATTATAATTGTATATAAATTCTAGTCGATTGTTCCACTCCAATTACATCGAATTCAGACAATTTATGAAATTTTCTTTAGGTAATTTTATATTTTCAAATATTTTTTTACACATATAGAGGTTTTCTGTTTCCTCGTTTAAAAAAAATCTAACGACAACATTTTTCTCAATAATTAGGATTTAGGAATATTTAGGAGCTCTGAATTGTAGCAAGTAAAAATACAATCAATTGTTTTGAAATAGCTCATTCGAATCGGGCTTTCGCGCTCACGTAATGAGCATCGCATGCACGGTGCCACTTTAATCTTGAAGTCCGACGGGCGGAGAAAAATGTAGAAGAGAGGAAGCGTTGTACAGTCACGGAAATATGAAGGCAAAGAAATTTAATAATCATCAAAGTTAATATTAACGTGAAAAATAATGACATATTCACCATTACTTTAAATAAGTAAAGAAATTAATTTCTTCTAAATTCATCTAAAAATATTTTAATGTGGACGAAACTATCATGTCTAAAAAAATAAAAGCATAAAAAAGCATCTATTAAAAATTCAGTTTCAGTACCAACTATCGAATTTTATTTACAAGTAATAATAACTATTTAAAAATTAAAACACGTAGAGTTTCTATTGGTTGACTCCTATTTTTTTTTCAGATAAAATTAAATTTTGAGAGAAGATATATCTCTAACAAAAAAAATCAATACTTCGGGTCATTAACATTTCAATTAAATCGACCCTTGACCAAGATTACTCATAATTACAGAGAAAAAAAGGAGTGACCATTTATACAACTTTGAAAGATGTGCAATTTTTCATGGATTCTCAAATTGTTTTCATGACAAGTTATTTTCAAGATGAAACATGTTGTGCATTTATGCAGATGATGGTGAAATTAGAGTAAAATCAACAGACGTGATGAAAAGAACCTGTTTCTTTTTCATTGCTAGATTATAATTTTCATTTGAAAGTAGAGTTCGTGTTTGGGAGAAAGCATTCTGATCTTTGATCCTTACAGAACCCGGACGAACCCTTTCATTGACCTGAATAAGTAAATGCGCTTTCTTGCCAAAGATGATGTTCTATTTTATGTGAATATAACTCATTTTTAGGCAAAATAGATAATTTCCATTGAAAATTCAATTTAGATTGAGAATAGGGTTCGTAATAGCTGTGCCATTAAGAAATATTCATAATATCCTCAAAGTAGCACTTTCGGTTTTAGTGAAATACTGGAAGGCTATGTAATTCAAGAAACAGGCATCGCTTCTTCAAGCTTTAGGTAGTACATTAAATTTCATGTTAAATCCTCTTGCCGTTTCCGAAACTGATATTTAAAAAAAACGCGGTTACAAACACGTAAAAAGTAATTGGCTGAGAAAAAATTTTAAGTTTAATAACAAAAATATATAACAAATGACCTGATGTAGGTAACTCATAAAAATAAAAATACAAAAAAAACCCCGAAAATCTATGATCAATAATTCCAAATTATCATGTGAGAGTATCATTATTTTAAGTCATTATTTGTCTTAATTAGTTTACGTCATTAACCAGTTTAAATCCTCACAATACTTCTCTATCGTTTCTATTAATCTCTCTCTTTAATATATATATATATATATATATATATATATATATATATATATACGCAATAATAAAGCAATACTGCAAGAAGCAGGTCATCCTTTCAAAAACGCATCTACTTTCAGCGAAGAATACATGTAGCATTTAGTTAATCAAGGCTATGCTGGTAAAAGCAGGTAAAAATGTATACAATTAAAAGATGTTGCTGAATATATATGCTTCATTCAGTGTATACGTGATGAGCTTAAATAATTAAAAGTACCGAACGGAAACAACATCATGTTCACATATGATAATAAATAAAATTAACAACCTATGGTTAAATCATTGAAAGAGAAACGATAAAAGTGAGCGATCTTTGTTCATATAGTCGAATCTCGCTTAATGAGTAATTCTCATAGAGTGTGATTCAAATGACGAATAGAACAAATTAAATAATGTGACGCTCTTAACGAGTGATGTTTCGCATAACGGTGACGAGAGGACACCGTGACGTCACACTGATTGTAAAATTCAATTGATCAACTGACATGTAGCATTCTGGCATTAAGAGCTTGTTCGATGAGAATTATTATGTCTACATGAAAGAAAGTGTGATCGGATCACCTTATGGAATGCAACCCCGAGTTATTTGAGCGTATGCCTATAGAGCATTTGTCGACAAGATCGCGTCGATGATTGAAATGGCGGCGCTATCAAATACACGGGCTGGTGAAAGGACGTAGCCAAAACATTTACGGAGCTGTAATCTTTGTTGCCCAAAATGTTGCGGAGAAGATTTAATCAGGAAACTCAACGGAGCAACCATCTCCCGTGACATCAGAAAAGCTTGAGAAACTAAGCAGAACAGCGGCTGTTCGCGCAACAAATTCATCTAGCGATAATGATGTCTAATTTTCGCCAAAAAAAAAATCTCTTTAGATAGCCTTTCTTGTAAATGAAAAACATTACTTTGAAAATAATAATAAATAATGTTATCTTAAATTTGATGATCAGCTCTTTTCAGCATTATTTTGTTCCACATGGGCTCCTATGAAAAAGTATTTCGCACCTCAAGTTAGATTCGGAAATGAATCTTTGAGCGACGTTCTACTGCACTTCATAAACAAGACAGAGGGACTAAACAACTTATCTTACAAATGATAATTTAACCCGTCTCATTGTTTCCATAGGGTGTGATGTACAAACATCTTCCAACGCATTCCATTTTCCAAGCATATCATTTCATTTTACTCTCATAATGCACCCCAAAAATATCCTTTCAATAATTTTGAAAGTTTTCATTTCATTATTAATTTTAAATAACCAACAGCCTTCAATTCCTTCTAATGAAGTAGTCGCAATCAGGGAAATAGGATAACATTTGCATAGTCATAAAAATTGGCATTCATTCAATATACCAGAAATTAGAAATTTGATGTGTGAGAATTATAAAGCTTTTCTGATTGCTTGCGCTTTTATTCATATATTATTTCTCAAATTTTGTCTTTTACTTTTTCGATGTCTAGATTATATAATAAGATATTCTGATTTCCAATAAAAAGATTTTAAAAACTCTAAATTGAACAATTACTAAATAAGTTTCATAACAAAGAAAAGCTTGTTTTATAACTTTAACGTTAGTTAAAATGTGGAAACCCATTCTGAAGAACCCGAAAATGTTAAACTTAGTCTTTGTCTATCTACATCATTCGATTTTCCAATCGATGCATTTAATAAATATGTCAAATAGGAAGTGCAAAAAATTCCACAAAAATTAGGAAGATTGCTTTTGAAATTCTGATTTCTCAAAGACTATTCAAAAAGGTTCAGATATATTTTTTGAACTTAAATTTAAAATAATTCTGCAGTTGTGCATTTAAGATTGTATTTTGACGCGATAAATAAATTGATTTAGAAGAAAAAACTTCATTTCGATAGTGTTTATAATTATTTTATCAAAGATCTCACATTTCAGTAGATTTTTAAGGTACATTAGTAATGCCCGGGAAACAATTCGTGAACAAAGAAGCTGTATTCATGCCGGCGCACGATTCAGTTCAATTATTTACTTCACTTTTCTCAAATTCGTCTTGCATGTACCTTACGATCTTCAAAATAAAAGTATAGTTTCAAAATGGCTTGCATGAAACTAATTATTAAAATAAAAGAAAAAAAAAACTTTCCGGATTACAGGTATGTACACTAAAAAATTTAATTAGTCTTGAATCATTAGACTTTACATTTAAATCGATAGAATGTAAGCTTAACTGGATAATAAACGGTCATTGAGGTCTCCAGCCTTCTAATACGGAGTTGTAAAGAAATGTTGTTAATAACAAGAAGAGGTCACTGATTCATGTTGATAGCTGAACTTTAGTTTCAGCCACGGACTGGGGTTATTTCGACGCAGTTATTATAATGAGTAGTCTACTCGAGCGGGATTCACAAATAAATAGATAAAATTTTATTAAAAAATTAAGCAGTAATTCTCTCCAGGTATGAAAATGATCCTAGAGGACGGGATAAACAAAAAGGATTGGTACATGATTATTGTGACTGACATTTTATACTTGGTAATAGTGTCTATATTGTTATATTATCCATCCGCTCATTAAAGGAACCGATGCTTAGGGAGACAGTAAGGTTTGTAATTTATGTTATACTAATAATGGAAATTGTAAATATACCTTTCAACTATAGTTTAAAACAATTTTACTTAATTTAAATAGTAGTATTTAAGTTATAATTCTTAGTTTGTCTCGAAAATTCCTTTAAATTCCACTTTAAAGTTTTAAATACAGGCATAAGATAAAACAATACTCGTATACATCCAATAAGATATTCGATGTGTTATTTCTAATTAATGCTACACCTTTACTATAGTTAAAATATTATATAAAAAATTAATTCTTATCATGTCAGGACATGATGTTGTTTTCGGGATGAGGCTTTTGATGTTAACAAAAATCCGTAGGTAAAAAAATTTAAAAAAATCCGTTGGCGAAAAATAAAAATTTTATTATCTGCTCGGGCATCTCAAAAAAAAAATGAGTTTTTAATAATGTGATACCATCGCGTTTACAAAAGCTCTGATTTAAAAAAAAATAAGTTTATGACTACAGCAAATAAAACCTAGAAAAATGTCGCTTTGTCACGTGATTATATGAAATGAAATAAATAGGAAATGTGATATTTTTTTTAAAACAATAAAGGCGAGACAAAGTTTTTGGATCATTTGCAGCTCTAAAGTGATTCATTCAACGAAACAATTAAAACGAATAAAAAGATAATTTAACTCGCACGATCACGCGGAACTTGGCCGTTCAAAAAATGATGTTCTAACATGATACATCGATGTATGCTTAGCAGATTTCATTTTAATGCTTATTTCATTTAAAAGCTTAAATTAAAGAATTCGTAGTCTAATAAATGTCCCTATTAATTATGAATTCCACTCTGATTTTCTATTTTTTATCTTATCACCAGCACACTTTTCTATCTTTCTCTCTTCCAAAATGTTAGAAATTGGCTCATAATTGGTATATAATTTCATAAAATTTATTAAATATTTAACCATTTCATGTAACATTAGTGCTTGCAATCAGGTTGAAAACAAAAATAAATTTTTCTTCTTTTTTAAAAAATATTTACGAATCTAGAAATTTTAGATTTAAGAAATTATGAACTTTTCAGATTCGTTCATACTTATCAAATTTCGCTTCACAATATTATACAAGCTAAAAATTATGTAATCTATAAAGATGAAATTCATATTCATACAAAAAATTTATCTATTTAAAAATGAGTTTATAGCTTTAATGAATAATAAGTTAAATAATGCAGCTAAAAATTCTAAACAGTTTAAGTGATTACTTTTATTAAAAGTGGTCTTAATTAAAATATAAAAAAATTCCATTTTAAATTATAATATTGGTTTAATAACGGTTTTTAGAGCATGATTCTGTAAAATTAATTTTTAAATTGTACACCAATATTATAACTAGTAGTTTAGAAATAAATGTAAAGTAACAGGCAAGAAAAATTTTAAAAACTGGGGTTTTTTAGTAAAGCAATTTTTTTAAAAAAATCTACAATTCTTAGCAACGATTTTTTTTCGTGAAGGTATGCATGAAATGAGTTCAATTTTATTTTCCTCAGACATTTACAACATGATATTTACGATACCTTTGCAAAAGCAGTTAAGAAACCTTTCGCAGCAATATTTCCTCATCCATTTCGCGAATTGAAAATAAGAATTTAAAAACCGTTTGACAGCTAAAATAAGATTCTAAAAAGTTATTGCACAATTGTCTTAAACACTTCTCAGCAAAAAATACATGAAATTTTACTACTTATAACCAAATAGCAACAAAATATTTTTAGTTTTTCTCTTTTTTGCATTGCGATTAATTTTCTTCTTTGAAATATTATCCGATATTTAAAAATATATTATTGAAATTAGATGTATTCGCAGTATAATAATAATTATATTTTCTGGTTAATAGGATTATTATGATTTTCAACAATTATCAAATTCAAATTCTTTTCTATATTTTGGTCTAAAAAATGCTGATTCTGTAAATTTTTTGTAACAATGTTGCTGCGGAAAAGATAAAATTTTGGGTTGAAGCCTGCCGAGCTTCGTAGCTCTGATTTTGAATACAAATTTTTGCGTTTTACTGAAGAAATGATTCAATTAAAGAAATAACTGTGAATTATGTTTCGAACTTACTCAAAGAGGCTGGAATAAAGAGCGTGACCGAAAACCCGCGTTTTCTGTCATCTGTCACACATGCATATTACATGCACGCTTGTACTTGGCACAAATATATAGCCCCTTGAAGAGGTTTATTTCCCTCTCTTTCAGTATTTGCATAGCATAACATGAATGGAAGCAACATTTACGCTCGTATTTCATAAAACATAATATTTGTTTTACTGCTTTGATAGCTTGAAAAAAGACGTTTTTCTTTTTTGGGTAAGAGCATTCTTTTCTAAAAGGTATTTCCTGGGAGATAAATTTGGATGCTATGAAACATAAGAACAAATGGGGATCCGTAACCTTCAAATAATCTAAGTTAGAAAGAGTTGTAAAAAATGTGTAATTTAAAAGTTAGAGAGACCAGCTAGGAGATAGTTTTTCATTAAATTAGCGTGTAAAAAGAGTGTGTGCCCAGTGATAATTCATCAATTCAGAAATGAGTAAAGCTGTAACAAGAATTTTTCAAAGGTCGAAATATACTCTCTACTTTTTTTATCTTTAATTTTTTAAGATGGAAATGGCTATCTCGGCATTAAATGATGAATAACCCGAACCATTATTACAGAGATAATTGTTCACAAACTTAAAATTTAGAGATTCATTTTTATAATCAAAATACATTAAGCAACCGGTGCTTATTATTTGCTAATTGCAGTTATGATTTTAAAAAACTTGAATGCCCATTAAACAGGCGTGTTGTCAGAATTTTTCTCAGAATCTCTCTGAAGAGGTTTAGAAGCTTCAGTGCAAGTAGTTCTTGAAACATCCGGAACGCTTCCCAAGATTCGCCTCACAAGCATCCAGTGAATATATCATTAACGATCGCCATCACATTAACAAAACGGGACTTAAAAAAAAACTGGGAGGGCATTTAGCATGATTTGTTCGCCTCTAGGAGACTGTTGAACAAAATTTGTAGAATACGCGGAATTTCATTTGCGCATGCTATTATTCAGCAGTAAGTACACTCTTTTTTTGCACATTGTTACACTCATTGTCAGGAAGAAATTTCATTTGCGCATGCTATTATTCAGCAGTAAGTACACTCTTTTTTTGCACATTGCTACACTCATTGTCAGGAAGAAATTTCATTTGCGAATGCTATCATTCAGCAGTAAGTACACTCTTTTTTTGCACATTGTTACACTCATTGTCAGGAAGAAATTTCATTTGCGCATGCTATTATTTAGCAGTAAGTACACTCTTTTTTTGCACATTGTTACACTCATTGTCAGGAAGAAATTAGAGAAAAACTACAGAAACTTCTCCTTCTGCTACAAAAATGGTTGAGAGGTTAGAATTTTCATAGGGTAATTAAATGTTTTCCATCATTTTTTCCTATACAATTACTGATGAATAATAAATAACTTTTAACCAAGAGAGGAATTTGACATTTCTGAGCCTAGTCAAGCATGATGGCATATTATTTCATCTCAAATTTGCATTAACTTAAAATAAATAAATTTTTATATAAAAGCAAATAGGACGCACAAAGCAAAGCCTAAATCGATGCTTAATTATCTAGAAAAATAAAAACAAAAGGTTATTCGTTCGCGTTGTTTTTAAAGGGATACTTCTTATAAATAAAACGAACTAATCAGAATCTCTCTTCCCTTGTAGATAAATAGCAAAAGTGTGAGATAAATAACATTTTAAAACTGTGATGAAATTGTAACTTTTTTTAACATTCATTATATATTTTGGGATCAGCTATATTATGAAGAAAGTTCACAATTTTCATTTAGAGTCTTCAAGTGTGAGCAATAATATATCTTAATCTAAATTAAATCCTAATCAATTTTCGCATTATTATCTTAATTCAATCCTTATTAACTTCATTCTAAAATTGTCTCTTACCTCTTGATTTAATTCACACTTTTTTATTCAACAATTTCAGCATTCACTTTTTAAAAATGATTACTTCTGCATTTTCTCACTCTCCAGGTGAAGGGATAAGGCTTAGCGCATTCTCTTAAGATACCTACAATTCCTTTTCCTAAGTCTACACGTATAAAAGAAATTCCTATCAAACTCTCATTTTAAAAACCTTTGAAAGGAGAATTTCAATCTCTTTTGCTGTTGTGTAGCGATGTAAACTGACGCATTTCATACCACTTATTCTAGAATAAAAATTGGCCTCCCAGGATTGAATAAAACGAACTTAAAAATTCAAAAGTGTCATCTCTTTTCGGTCACGCAACTGTTTAAAAAAACAGGTATTTTCGATGATATGGTGTTCGGACTGGAGCCGTTTATGTAAGGACATCTGCCAAAATCAAAGTGGTCGAAAAAAAATATCGTGAAATGTTTTTACTAAGTCCAGAAACATCTATGCGTCCACAAGTGCAGAATTGAATCTGGTTTAAATAACTGTGAATTGCGATGAATTTGATAATTCAAATTATACACGTTTTAGATGGTCCAGATTTTAATAAAAAATCTGATAAAGCATTGCTTAAAGAGCATATGCTAACAGTGATGATTTCGCGAATGTTTACAGACGAAATCCCCTTTCCTTTGTGAGGAAAATTTAAATACCATTATTCCCGGTTTTCGGGCATGGAAAATCCACTTAGAATGCCAGCGTCCTTCTATGAAGGTGAAAGCCTTCTACGCTACAACCAACAATCGTATTTTAGGATCAATTGAATAAAAATCGATTAACGGGTTTATTTACTTTAATGATCCTAGAGTGGTTGGCAACAGCATGCTGTTCCAGGCTTCAATCTACTGATTCTTATTAATCAACCAATCACGTGCCACCCTATTTGGCATGACAAAGAACGTAAATAGATAAACTATTGCTGGATTGGCCGTGCTGGATGCTATGTCTTTCCCAACCTCCTCAGCTCTGATTTCTTCACATTTTTCCGAAGAGCTTTTGTTTAACACGAAGTCCCCGCGCCTTCATTTCGCCAGGACCTGGAGCAGAGGACGTCTTGCGCTTTGGACTGATTTGGGCAGAAACTGGAATACTGCACGCACATTTATCATGCCATCGGAAGAGAGCAGATAGAGCAAGTGTAGAAATTTCGATAACTCTAGTTTCAGCATAAATTTAGTTTACCGAAATAAATTAATTACAACGTTCACAGGTATGTTTTATTTTTGTCCTATTCAATATGAATTACTCAATATAGTTACGTCCCATTTTGAGACACCGTCAGATATTTTTTGTAAGGGCATCATTGTTGTAAACCATTGAGCATGATGCATCTGAATCATCGCCTCCCCCCTTCGACTTTTGACGCTGCAACGAAGGGAACACTTTTGACTCCCTCGATTTACCATCCGAGTAAGTTTAGACCAAGCCTTTGAGGGGAAGTCAGGTTTCGAATCTAAAAATCTTCATCCAAGAAGCAAAAACATTTTTACGAGGCCCGCAAGGAATGATACGTTGAGATAAGCAGCAATAATAGGTAAAATAAAAGACATACTATCTGTTTAAAACATAATCCTTTTTTACCTTGAGAGATGTAGAACTTTGCTCTCATTTGCTATAAAGATATCTCAGATGTAGAACTCAGTTGCTCTTTATTTGCTATAAAGATATCTAATGAAGATATGTCTTTAAAGATATGTAAAAATATCTCTTTGTTTGCTATAAATAATCTATTTCTTCTTTTTTTTAAAAAAAACTAATTCCAAAAGGGTGAATTATTTATTATAGTTTGCCTTGTATGTTATAGATGGGAAACTAAAAGTATTCTCTTGAATGAGGGGTGCGTTGACTTTAAATCTTGGTTTCTTATTATATTTCTAAATACCAAAAATCTGATAGATGATTAATCAATAAATTGGATAATTAGCCCGCTATAGACAATTACCGTTTGTTAAACTTTTTTTCCGAGACAATTCTATGGAACAACTTATGAAGAGGAAAAGTTCGTTATACTGTTTCTCTTCACGAAATGATTAAACTATTTCACTTCTGAATGCTTCTTTTCAAAGAGGTAATTGTAATAGCAGAAACATCAGGGGGCTGCCACGTTTGAGGCACCCACACTCTTCCATCAATTCTCAAGGCGGGAATGGAAGACTGATTCTCAAATTTACATTTAAGGCGTCATGCACGAAGCTAATTCATTTCCATTTCATGTGCTCCATTATTTTTACTTCTTTCATATCCTGATGCATATATTATATATATATATATAT
>JAOUZG010015456.1:2654169-2686931 GCA_026289955.1 Argiope argentata | reverse complement strand
ATATATATACAGTAAGACCCCGTTTAACGCGGGGGATACGTTCCATCAAAGTAGAGCGTAATGCGAAACAGCGCTAAACGAGGCTATCTTTACATGTAAATATTGGGGTTAGGGGAAGATGTCTAGGAAATTGGTTAGGTATTAAATTTAAAAAGTATGTTTTTTAATAAAAATAAAACCAAACATTTATTTCTTAAAGCCCAAATTAATACCACATTATTATTTCGTGCAAAAATAAAAACAAAATATAAATAACAAAACGAATATTCTTTAAAAAAAAAGGAGGATAGTTCTGGAGGATAGTTTTCTTCTTCAATTATTTTTTTAATATCGCTGGAAATTCAGCCGCCGCTTTTGTATCACCTCTTGCTGCTTCTCCTGTAATCTTTATGTTGTGAAGGTTATTTCGATGTTTAAATCTATTAAACCATCCTCGACTAGCAACGAAAGTTTCACTTTTGTCAATTGTCTCAGCCTGAATGTAATTAAAAATTCTTCTAGCTTTTTCCATTATGATAGATTTGCTTAAAGGCATATTGCGGTCAATTTCGTCGTCAATCCATATAGACAACCCTTTTTCCATTTCCTCTATGATATTATTTCTAGAACGGGTAATTCTAGTTGCAGAGCTTGACTTAGTTGCAGTTGCCGATGACGGTATTTTTTCTTCATTCTTCATGATGGTCCTTATTGTTGAAGTTGGCAAATTCAATGAAGAACTAATTAGAGTTTGACGTTCACCAGAATCTAATCTTCTAATGACTTCCATTTTAGTTTTGAGTGAAATGCTTTTTCTGGTTGCTTTCTTTTCATTTTCATTATCACCCATAGTAAAAAAACTAATGATCAAAATATTTGACACTGTAATATAGTATTAAATATGTAAATTAATACAATAATGTCAACAAATGTTTCCAATAATGAAAATATGTCTGTACAATACCGCACCAAACAAGAAATACAAGTACACTCTTTCGGATATGTATTTGAAAGCTATCGCTGCATAATATTTCGGGGAATCCCCGTATGCTGCGAGCGATTTCGTGGAATCCCCGGGTTGAAATAAAAGAGCGCTAAACCGAAACAGCGCTAAACGGAACAGCGTTAAGCGGGGTCTTACTGTATATATAATTAAGGATTACATATACATATTACTTACACTACTAACACTAAAAAAGTAGGATTTAAAAAAAACAAATATCCATTGAACGGTGGCTAAGTCTTGTTTTTATTTTGGACACAATATTGTCTAAAATCGGAAATGACCGTTCGCTAGCTACTGAAATTGGTTTTATAGTTTGCATGGAATCAAATAACAAATCTAAGTTTATTTGTTTTTCTTTTATTCATTGTCACAAATGATGAAAATTCAACTTTCAGTGACTTTGGATTTGTAAGTTTTCTTCAGGGTCTTCAAGAAACTTATGAGTTGATTTTTTTTCTTACTTCTTTTAAAAGAAGCATTATTTTGATGAGTCATTTCTTCGATAAACTCTTCATCAGAATTGATTTCCACATAAGAATTTGAAAATATTTTGGATTTCTCTCCAGATAACTTAATAATTTCGGTTTTTGAAGCTAAAGAAAATACACTAGGTTTCTTTCCTGAACTAGAAATGTTTTCGTATTTTTTCCTACACAGCTAAAGAATTGCTAATTCTTCTTGTCTTTTTTTTTCTTGAATTCGTTCTTCTAAAGCACAAAAAAAAAATTCAAACTTGTTTCAGTGTTTAAATTTCTTAGTTCATTTAAAGTAAATTCAAATATACCTTTATTTGTTCATAAATTGTCATCTTGTCGTCCTAAGACTTCAACTGCTAGACAAATCGGCAAAATGTTTGAAGAATATTCAGTCATTCTCAAAAAATCGGTTTTCTTTATTTAAAAACCAGTTCTCAAATGTGACCAACTTGCTTTAAAAAACGATATTTTTAAAATCATGTTTGAAAAACAGTCAAACCTTAGTTGTAACGTAGTTTCAGTAACTTTTTTTTTAAAGTTTAAACATGTCTCATGAAGGGGAGGGAGGCAAGTCGTAAATGAGGATTAAAAGCTTTCGATATGGTGGTTTGTTCCCTCCACCCAGGTGGGTGCACAAAAGGGTGGGAGGTCTGTCTCCTCCCATCAATGACTGGAAGTACTTCCTTACGGAAGGGTTGTAGCGTTACAGGTGATGGCTCTTAGGACTCAACCACAGTTCCCGCCAATATTGTTGTTGCAGAATTTCGGTCATTCAGATTTTTCCGCGTGCCTACCGGTGGGTCAGAGTTGATATTTTGCGGTTTTGAACTAAATATTTAATAGAATTGAAGCTAAGATATAGGTTAATGCATGAGTACTAGAGAACCGAATATGCATTTTGAAACTTTTTCTTTCCGAATGACTGCAACCAAAAGAGATAGAGAACCGAAAAACAACTGAAACCAAATTTTAGAGCCAGGATAACATAGCAATTTTCGTTTATTTATATCATTGAGTTTTTGCGTTATCGAGTTTGCATTCATGCGAAAGTACAGACGAAAAGACAGTCAATCCTTTAACATAGATATGATTCAAACTTTGAAAAAAAATTATACTTTAGATATAAAATAGTACAAAAAATCCTTTACCTAAATTATTACTTCTGTCAGTTATCACGCTTCCTTACGTAGACAGACGATCAGTCCCTGGATGGATTTTGCTCTAAATCTGACACAAAATTACACTTTCGAATGGTAAATTAGATGACTTAATTGCATTTGTCCTTTTAATCCTCTTTTGTGCTTATGATGTTTATCTATGTCTGAAAATCGGAGAATCGCTGTAGCTGGATTTCGTTCAAAAACTTGGTCAAAATCTGCGTTTTCGATAGTAAATGCGACAAATCAAATTTTGTCCAACTAATTCAAAACGTTTTAGATTGATCGTGTTGAAAGACAGACAGACAAAATTCCACAAATTTGTCTTTTCAGATTCAGGGAGGTCTGAAATGTGATTTCATGCATAAAGTATTTCATTTTAAATACTTCGTGTACAGAAAGAAAATAAAAAATATGGCTTGCGAAATTCTTAAAAGGCAAATCTATTTGCCTCATTCCGAAATAAACATCAAGTTATTTCAAAACGCAAAGTAAATAGAACTCATTTAAAGTAGACGACGTAAAATAATAAATTTACATATTCTGCGAATAAAAGTATTTTCGATATTGAGGGCTAACAATTTATAAGTTTGCAGAAATTTAATTTAAGTAAATAAACTTAAATCTAATTTTTAAACGACTTTTATATGAAACGCTTTACTTTTCTATGGTTATTCAAGGAATTTCTCTCTCACTCTTTTTTTGCTGTGAATCTATGCTGCCAAGCATTTCACACTTTTTTTTACTTACTTATTAATAAATATTTTCATACCCATTCATAGCCGAATTCTCTGTAAGGGAAAATAGGCAAATACTATGAAAAACGAAATGGCGGCAGCTTTTTCTTCTGTAAAACAAAGTAAAACATCCTAAACGCATTTCTATCAGCATTGCTTAGAAAGGAGATGTCGATTGTTGCGTCAGAAGTTATCCATAACAATTTTAAAAGTGGTAATGAATGTTCAAGGTTTGAAGAATTAACCTTGGGTAAAAAAATTTCTTTATTTTCACCAACTTCTTCAATTACAGAAGATTGAAATGTAAATGAAACATTCATGGTGCTAGCTGGAGGTTTTCTATTTTTAAAGATCCCATAAAATGTAGTTTTGTTATGTCAGGTTAAAAAATTGAATAAAGTTTATTACGTAGCCTATAAATATAAAAAAATCAGTTTAATATTTCTTTAGTTTACTTAAAATCATTTAATTCCTAGCGCAATGTAAGAAACGTTTCTAATGAAATTCGGATAGCGTTAATTAGGCGCATAAATTTTATTGCCTATCATCTTGCCATGCGAAATAGGCGAAGAAAAATTACTGTAAAAGTCAAAAATATTCGAATTCCAGATTCTCGCTCATCTGCACGTTTCAAACCCCTCGACTTCGAAAAGACTTCGACTTTTGCTATTATATCTGTGAATATATCTATCTATTATATAATTCCAAACAGGCTTTAAACTAAATATTAGAAATTTGGTATGAGGTCTTAAAACCGAATTTGGAGATTTCTACCAATTTTGAAAGAAATCCGTGCATATACGTTTTGTCTTCCTGTCCAACTTCAAGCGAACAAATATCAAAACCAGCAAAATTTGGTTCATAGTTTTAACATCTTAAGTGTATAACTTACAGATGCTATGACTTAAATTGATTAAATTTTGGATTTGATCTTCCCAATGCAGGCTGCGAAGAAATTCATAAAAGTCCGATCATTCGGGGGGGGGGTGCAGCAAGGCTCAATTTTTATTCTGGGGAAAAGAGGCCAACATCTGCATTAAAGAGCATTTCAAAAGGAGGATTTTTTTCCCTCGAGTTTGTTATTGGGTCATTAAGCGGAAAACTTCGTTTTAAGTGATGAAGCTCAATTCTGAAACATTTTCACAAATTAATGAATACCCGAGTAATAAAACATATTACTATCATTTCAAGTGCCTTATCCGATTAGTTGTGTTTCTTTGAGCTGAGTGAAATAAAAGGCATTTATAATTCAAAGAATTTCAAACTCGTTGCTTTACTTTCAACACGTTGCACGTAATTTTTAGAAACTTCTACATATTAATTAATACATATTTATACATACATATTTATTTACAAGTTGACCGTAATTAAAAAAATTCAGGAATTTTAGGATTTTAAAATGTAGCGATACATTTTTCTTTTATATCTCGTAATATCCCAGTTAATGTCATTTAGTGTAATTACTTTAAATCCCTATTGGGAGCAATGACGGACTCTTTTGTGCGGGACCTCGTAATGTGAGCTTTGATCAAATCAACGGACTAACAATCAGCTCTAGCCCTTCTTTATAGGTTTGGGCTCTCCGCACAAGCCAACCGTATTTCGTTATTCGTATGCTTCTTTCCAATTCGGTGTTTCATCTTCATTTTTTTAATAAAGTCCACCTAAATCTAGATCAAACCTGAAAGTGAGCTCTAAAATGGTGTTGTGATATAGGGTTAAATACTAACTGCATTATCTTATTTAATACATTTAATAACTAAATACTTATAAAAAGTAAATCCCAAAATAAAAAGTACTGTGTAATTTTCAATGTAAATGTTAAAATTTCTAATTTAATTGAGTGATATGAAAAATCCATTGTACAATATGAATAAAATGGAAATACTTTTGAAATACTAAAAACATTTATTAAAATTAATCTTTGAATATATATATTGTATTGAATATATATTATGTGCTGCTGTTACTTTAATAGACTTCTGCTGCTTTTATGATAGAGGATTTCATTTCATCTGTAAGTGCTGTCCGAAATAGACAGATTAAAAATATCAACTTGGACAAAACGATAGTAACGCATTAATGAATTTAAAGTTTGCATCATAAATTTATTTTCTACCGAAGATGCCATATTTCGAGCCGAATTCTCGTTATTGCTGGAAAGTTTGGATTTTCTTCTTCCCTTAGAAGAAAGCAGCAGTTGAGCTTCTTCAGTACTTGGGGTGAATCTACTCTAAGAACGTGCTGGGAGTGGTTTCAACGTTTCAAACCGAATGCTCAAGACACCAGGTTATGCTCCGCATCTGGAGGGACCAGTCGGTGTAATATATTAGGAGCTGAAAATTATAGATCGGTATCATGTGTTTGAGACATGCATTGAAGGATAAACAGCGTTGACTCCAAGAAAAATAGGACTAAGTTATCCTCCAGGGTTACAGATCTCGGCCCACCAGGCAAGATGTACTTGGAAACTCTAAAATAGAAGCTGTTATCTTAGCCTCCGTACTTCTAAGATGTTGCTCCTTCCGATTACCATTTGTTTCGATTATGACAAACGGTCACACTTTCTATTGACTAAATCCAAAATTGAGTCGATTCGTAAATCGCTTCAGAAGAATTATCGTTTTACAGAGACAATATCCCATAATATCCAAAAATGCGGGGAAAATCAGTAGCTAGTGACAAACAGTATTTTGAATTATGAATAGGTAATCCTTTTTAAGAAAAAAATACAAAATTTTGACAAAAACGATGGAGGCAATGTTGTTATGAATGATTATTTTATTGTGGCTTAGTAGATTCAAGGTGATAGAGAAAAATGACAGTTTTAGATTCCTGTAAATTACCGTGTAAGGTAATAAATTATAACACGATTGTTGTAGTTGATATGCAGATACAAACTTTGGAGATAAATTCCTTATTTTATAAAGAAATTTTTTTATTAGATCGGATAAGCCTATAATTTACTCTATTCAAAATTTTCGCTTGCTTCTATGAATAAAACTGACAAATATTTCTTTCATAACAGTACATATTACAATAAAAATAACTTTTGCAATTTCAAAATGTGCTTTGAACCATATTATTCAAGAAACATATTGAATTTTATTCAGAATTAAGTATTCAGCGAAATTAAATTGCGATTTGAGTATTGTAATTTTAAAAAAAAAATCTGAGCACTAGTTGAAGAAATTACTATTGACAATTAATACTCATCTACACAGCGAGCATTGTTTCTGCAGTTTGGAATTTCCCTCGTAATGTCTATAATAATGTGGATAAAGCAATCATTAAAGAAAATAAACTAATTGCATAATCATTAGATGAAAAGAACTCTTCTCTTAGAAAATCTAAAAAGATTAAAATTAATTTTATTAAGTCAAGTAACATTCCTTTCAATGTAATTTCATGTTTTTATTGAGTTTAAAGCAATAATAGCAAATTCTCTTACTTTGATTTTTTTCAGGGTATAACAAATATTACAAATAATATATTTAAGTTGAAAATAAAGAGGTTTCAAAACTATTTGCAATATCAAACTGACAAATACTCATTTATTGGCAGTTATTGAAATATGTTGATGCTGTATAGCACATTAATTAAAATGGACTTTTATTATTAATTTTTGATTTTTTTTCGATACCAGTGAATTTAATTTTTAAGCATCGTTTTAATTTTCTGAACTTTTAAAGAGTTTTCTTAACTTTCTATTAAAAGAAAGTCTATATTATTATCTTTCATAAAAAGTGTAGTATGAAGAATTCTAATTACCATAGACACAAAGTAAGAAATAATGTTATTAAAATTTAGGAATATTAATATCAATTTATAAAAGTCCTTTTTAGAACTCAAGAAAGAACTATTGGAAATTCAAATAAATTTCTTTGGAGAATTAACGATCACCCTTTTCTAATAACATAGGTAAATCGGTTCATAAAATATCGGCAAATGTATTATTTTTTACATGTTTTGAAAAGCTATTAATTGTTTTAACAACAAAATATTTATTGCATATTCGTTTAACTTGTTTTATTTCATACCGATAAATATGAAACTTATCTTACGTGTTCGCATATATCCTATATGAATTTGGGAAAAATACTTTTTTCAAGAATTCATTGTTTTTATAATACTTATTTATGAACTGAACACTAAGGTATGCAAAATAATTAAGATGCAAAAAATGTTTACAGTAGTTTTAAAAAAGTGTATTTTTAAAAATACACTTGTTTAAAAAAATACAATTGTATTCAGTAAGTTTCATTTTAAATTGGGATAAAAAACGTGGAACAAATTAGGGAAAATATACAAAATAAATCAAGGATCAATTAATTAATGTTGTTTTGGAACGAATTATGTTCCTTTAAAAAACAAATTGACAACAAGTAAATTAAATTTCAGTTTCTATTCAGAATTTTGTTTTGTTATTGCAATCTTAAATTGTTATTCTAAATCGAAATTTTATTCTATAAAGAGCAATTTTTCACCTCAAAATAAAAGGAATGATACAGAATTTTCCAAAATTACAAAACTTGGATTCTTTTATTCTCTTTATAGTTGATCAATAACAGAGTAAAAAAGAATGAAAAATGGAATTTGGAGAAAAGAATGGAAATATAATTATCACAAAGAATTGAATATCTTCAGCTTTCATCGTCCAATCAAAATGGCTATGCAATATGCAATTTCAAAAGTATTTTCCTTATACATGTAGCAACTGCAATGTTGGATACTTCAAAAGATTAGCATTAAAAATGCTGCTAAGTTAAATTTTATTTCTCTTTTCATGAAAACCCAAATAAAATAACTATCAGTAAAAAATGTAAATCTAAAAAAATACACGTTTCAGACAATATATATAAAAAAATATTCCTCAAATACTCAGTAGTCAAAGGCCTAGGAAATGCGAAGATTCTTAAATGCATAAGCTATATATTTAAAGAAAAATTTAGAAATTTTCTTAGCCACTTATTTTTTTTTTACTTTGTTGTTGTAAGCACCTTATTGTTCTCGCTTTTAATCTTAGCATGTAGATTCATACCAAAAAAATATTATTTCTATTCTATAAATATTCTAATTATTTATTTCTAACTTTTATTGAATTAATGAAAATATACAAAAATTTATTACTCTAAAACTTTTAAATGGTTTTATATTTATTATAAATTAACTTTTACTCTAAAATCTTTAAAAAATGTAGAGTAAAACTTATAAAAAGGAATTAATTCTTATCACGTCAGAACATGATGTTGTTTCTGGGATGAGGTTTTTAGCGTCAACAAAAATCTGTAGGCAAAAAATAAAAATTTTATTAACTACACGAGCATCTCAAAAAATCAGTTTTTAATAACGCCTTGTCATTGCATTTACAAAAACTCCGATTTAAAAAAATAAGTTTATGACTATCGCAAATAAAACCTAGAAAAAATGTCATTTTGAGCACGTGATTATAAGAAATGAAATAAATAGGAAATGCGATATTTTTTAAACAATAAATGGGAGACATGCATGGCAGATTTATTTTAATCTTTAATTATGGAATCATGCTAGCAATGTTTCTCAAAATCCTTACCAGTTGACACCTCCATCAAGTAGAAGCGAGTGTTAATTTAAATGCTAATGTTGATTTGCTGGTCTGAAAATATGAAAATACTGGTTTTTCCTAGGGAGCGTATACGTAATTGTGTAAAATCTTAAAATTAAATCCCCTTAGAAACTGACTGAAATTTCACCTGACATGATATCAACTGACAAATATATAAAAAATAAGTCCAAATGATACTATTTGGATTCGAACATTGTATGTGCGAGACCTTTTTTTTGTTTCTGCGAGTCGTAATCTCATTTGCTTTAATACCACATTATCAAGGAAAGCATTTGCGTGTCAATAGTTTGTAGGTAAAAATTTATAAATATCTCCCAGCTTGGATCTCAGGTTAGACAACAGTAGGATGTATTCGCCTATTGATTATCAGAAACTGCATTTGCACAGATTTATTTTCGTATCATTTTAAAAATTACAATGTTTTGAAATGCTACAGTAAAGTAATTTTTCAACATTGATCAGCAAACTAGGACTAAACGAAGACTGAATTAAATTGAACCCTTCCGTTTCAAAACCTCGTGCCGGTGCTGCTGTACTGTTAAGTGAAAATAAGATCGGGAGTGCTGTTAAAAATACGCAACAATGCTCTTACTATTTGTAATAAAAGCTTCATTTTAGTTTTATTTAATTTGACTTGAAAATGCTGGCAAAGGTGAATTTTTAGATTCGATTTCTATTTTAACATTTTAATGTGCTACAATTTTAAAACTTAATTCATTTGTTTGTTTTAGATAACAATGCAATGTCTTAAGCATTTTAAACAATTATTATTGGCTCAATCAATTTAATAGAATCGATTTCATGTATAATTAGGGAATAAGTAATAGGCACCCGATAAATTCGTGAAGAAAAAAATAGAGCTGAAGATTTTTGTAACGTTGGATGAACCATCTGGGAAGAAATAGGAACCGCCTTTTCACTCAGTTGCTTTCGATCATTGCGCATGAAAGCTTTAAATACAATTTCAAAGCTAGTAGCATATACTAAAATTTTGGTAAGATGATGCATGTTTACTTAAAACTGCATAAATTGTGAATTTTTGATGTCGTAAACAGATTTTCCATGAAGTACAAAATGTGGTTAATATACCTTGATTATATCGGAACAGTTTTTGTTAAGCGGGATCTCCACGTTTAGATTTGTAATTTTAAATATTCTCTGCACATCGACAATAGTAATTTTTGAGGCAATTTAAAAGCTTAAATAAATTTACGATTAGCGTGTCAAAACTGATGGTCACTTCATGCACTAAAACCACATTTACTGCGAAAATTTCTGGAGAAATTCTGCAGCTTGATTCTTTTCCGCAAAGAATCAAGCCTTGAAAGTTTTTTTAAAAAGTGGCGTCTGAGATTGAATCACCATTGCATTGAAAGTCCTCCAAGTGCTGAGTAAGCGAAAGAAATAAAATATAATGCATTTTCTACTGTTTAAAGGAAATATGAATGATAGTGTTATAATTATAATCTTGCCGAAAGAGAAAAAGAAAGAAAATATTAACTCATTTTTGTTTATTAATGCAGTTATTCTATCATTCTTTTCATTTCTACTCGTAAGCAGGCATGAAATGATAAGCTACTTTATTTTGCAAGCTTATATTGAAGCAGAGCATTTCATTAGCTGACTCAAAGAAAACCAGTTTTCATCCATGTTTACGGTCGACTTAGAGTTCTGCATAAATACTTTTTGATTGTTTAAGGCTTTGTTACATCAAAATACGATGCACATGATATATATATATATATATATATATATATATATATATATATTCCCATTATAAAAGTAAAGCGGGTCGCAGATTACCATTCCAAATCTTCATTTATTTATTCTACATGACTTTGATTTGCATAATTAGTGCACTTTTTAAGGCATTGTTCATCTCACATTCTGTTGCTTGTGACGTTAATAGAAATTTGAAGCAGATGTAATTATAAAAATAATTATTAGGCTTATAATTATGAGAATGACTAGTTCAAAGGACGAATATTCTTTGAACTAATCAATATTAAAGTCTTTGCAAATATATATGAATGTTTTATATGAAAGTCTTTACAAATATTGAGTCGAATAAACGAAAATTTATATTAGAATTTCCTTAACTAAACACAACAAAATGAATTCATTTAAATTTAGTGTTTGTTAACTAAATTTATTGAAAAGATTAATAAAATCAGTACAAAAAGAAATACAAATAGTGATAATCCATCTACGTGTAAGTTATTAAAAACAGCATAATTGTAAATAAATTTGATGAAACTTAGATGTTTAATATTTGAATTCGTTCCCACAAGTTTAAAATTCTTTTTGGTAGAACGGGGAAGAGGATTAATGCTCTTGTTTGTCAAATCGCGATTACTCGTGCAACTGAGGTCAAATAGAAACAATCACTAATATTTTAAGAAAATAAAGTTATGTACAATTTTCTTCTTTGTAAATATCAAATATTTAAAAACTAATTTAGAAATTAAGCACATTCAAAATTTTATGTAAAATATTTTTGTTATAGAATATGTTTGTTGATCAACAGAAATTCTTACAAAACTTTAGTTTCCGATTTCTACATTCCCGCAAATCGAAATGCTTACAAAACTTTATTTTCATATTTCTCCATTCAAGTAAATCGAGATGAATTGCCTCAAAGTTTTATTTGATTGTCTTACCTTTTCATTTAAATATTAAATAAAAAATGTATAACTTTATTTCTATAAAAATTGTGGTAAATTAAAATATTAAACAGTATTTGATGAATCCTTAAAATCAACTGTAATTTTTTGTCTTTGTAAGCATAAGCAATAAATACAAGTTATAAAATATATAATAAAATACCTTGTGAAATAAAATTTTGATATTAAAATTTTTATTCTATTTATGATAATGTGGAATATCATAATATTTACAATGACAGCAGTTTAATGTTTATGAAATTTTAGATTTCTGTATGAAATAGAATAAATAAGCGTGAATAAATCTAGACAAACTCAAATGACGTTTTCTTGTTACAAAATATGGAGTACATTAATAAATAATTTTAAAGATAAACAATATGATCATTATGTTCCCAAAATTAAATCATTACAGTTATATAATACCTTTATTGGGAAACAGAAGGATCCTTTAGTATTTTTTTATGTTATGTTACTTTAGTGTTTTATATATTTAGATATTATTAAACCTATGTTTGTTTTTTAACCACATTACTGTTTTAATTTATTTACTATCTAATAAGATTACATCTTCTGTTTTGAGATTATTTTTTATTTTAATTCAAATGTAAATCCCTTGAATAATTATCTATGTATTCGAAGTCATTTTAATATTGAATTACCGTTATAAATATTTCATTTTTAGCTTACAACTATCAAAATTCGATAAATCGATGCACAAATGGCACACGGGTAAAACAGTTGAGCGGTTAATAAAAGTTATATGAATGTAGCATGCATATTATTGTTTGAGAACTTGATGTTTTCGTTAGGGAGTTTTTAATAATTGAAAGAAACAAATAACTGAAGATAGAAATCACCTTGGCAATGAACAAAGCATAAATGACCATATTCATTCTTTTAATAGCATATATTTTTACAAAGTTTTACTAGTATTTCACTATTATCAGGTAAGCTGCTTCTTTGAAACCAGATGCGTTTTTAAAAGGCTCACGAAGAACTATGACATCATAATTGTGATTTCATCGCAAAATCGGTCGAGCTCGGTTAATGACTTAAATTAATTAAAATAAATAATAACTTAAAAATATTAATGTTCTTATATGATAACTTGAAATTAGAGTTCGTAGATTTCCTTTCGTTTTTGATATTTAATGCTTAATATGAAATTAAACTTGTTCTTATAAGTTAGTTTGGATGGAAAATTATTTAAGAAAGTAATTCTTCCTAACTCTCAAACCTTTTTTTATATCTAGGATTTCTTCTTAATCAACTCTTTAGAGAGTTTGGGTTTTGAAGGTGCCATAAGCAGGCAGATCGAAATGATGCAATAAAGAATCACTAACGAATAATTAAATTTGTTGAAATAGCCTATTCTTGGAATCCAAAAATTTATTGATATTAACATTTACTTTTGTTTTCAACTTATTGAACAAATGTTTCTAATTCTCAACATAGTGATTTGAACTATCCATTGCTTCAAACATAAGCAAAAAAATTCTCTTCCAACTCACATTTGGATTAAAATTGTTTTTTTTTACATTCATGTTTTTAATAATGTAACATGATAAAAAGGAATAGTCTGGGTGAATGTGAAATAACTTTGTCAATCTGCAATTTTGGGGGTTTTTTTACTAATTCTTAAATATGTTTTTAAAATTGTATGCTTTCCATATTTGTTTTGAAAATATTTCAAATACTAAGATAAATTACAAAGAAAGCGGAAAGTGAAATTTGTAATTATGCCCAAACTATAATGATCGTATTTTGAAAATATCTGTCTCTAATTCGGTTTAAAAGAAATGAAGAGTGAAAAAGCATTTTTAAGCTATGAGATCCTACGATTTTCACTGGGAATTCACGTCAAGTGTCTTGATTCGAAAAATGAAAAGGTCAGACTTTATTGGACAGTGGTGAGAAAAAGGAGATAATCCAACTTAATTGTGCAGGCTGGGGATCGCCACTTGACTCACTCCCTAAAAGATTTCTCACATTTGAAAACAAATTCCACAGTTTTACAGTTAGTGTGAAAATGCCAAAATCTTGCAACAAAATGTAGAGAAGTGATTCGTTTAAAGAGTGATATTTTACAGAACAAGTGGAGAGAAAACACTGTGACGTCATATGCTGGATCGGCTTGCCTCTTTCTGTATTAAGAGCTTGCTTGAAGACAAATTCTATATTTATATGGAAGAAGTTTTGATCAGATAGCGTTATCGAATGCGACTCAAGTGCTTGAGGAACCTTAATCAACGAGGCCGAAATTATGGTACTAGATGTAGATGGAAGCAATGGGATCCATGAAATGGTAAGAGAACCGAAGAGCTCATTCAGCAACACTCTGTTATGTTACAGCAAAAGTGTGCAGCTAAGATTGGATCAAAAAAACAGTAACAAACACAAAAATTTTCCAGAGAAATAAGAGCGATGCGAGTATGCATGGGAAATTGTTATATCTTAATCTGAGAAACATTGAATTTAAGCCTCGTGTCAAATGCATCTGAACAATTTTTAATAATAATAATTTAAATGGGTAATTACTTTTTTATAAATTTGTTTGACTAGTATTTCTGGAATTGATCACATTTTCGTATTATAAGTGGATTGCTATGGAGGAAGATGTGGAAAGGAATTATGCGCGATAAGCGAGGTTCTACTGCTTGCATTTGTCATCAGGAGATGGTTCCTCAAAACTGAAGATTGGGGAAGAATGGAATTTTAAGTATTTTGTTGATAAACTCACTTAATTGTGCGGTAAGGCTAAGTCACATCTTAATACAAAAGGAAACGTTTCACTTTCAAAACATGCAAGAGAAAGCGTTACTAGATACACAAAATATCATGAACCTTACTGACCCACTTTAACAGTGAAAACTATGGTAAATTTAACTTTCCTGACGAATTGCAACAAAAAATGGCTTTAAACGACTGTAAATTTTAAAAAATTCGATTTTTGTGTTTTGAATATTTTTTATTATTTTTTTTTCATAAATATTTACATTTTATATATTAATCTCAAACGGTTAAGACTGATATAACCGCTAAGGATTTCACTTTTCAAATAATTATGTTTTTTTTGGGGGGGGGAGATTATCAATGATTTTAAAGCACTTGGAAAAGTTGCGTCTTTTGAAGAATGGTTATCAACGCTGTTTACTATTATTATTTAATATATAAGTAATTGCTTGCACTATAATATTTTTATAAAATATGAATCTAGAGAATGCTAATGGTTTATGATGGTTTTATAACAGTGGCCGCATTAATAGTTTACAAGACAATGAAAAGAAAAGAAAAAAATATGGTAAAGTTTATGCAGTTGAAAGTACAGGCAATGATGCTGCGAAGTTTTAAGTAATAATGAATAAATAGCTTTATAAGATATAAAATAATTACAATAAATAATTTCATTACGTTTAAAATAAGAAATTAATAAGTTTCTTAATATAAGAAGTTCATCATGTATCATTGCTATTTCTGCAAATTATTTCAATTACTTCCAAACATGCATCGTATTATTCCAGAATTCACCTACTAAGAATCTTATAGAGTATAAAAAAACCCAAATTGGAGCAAAGTGAGAAAAAAGAATATTTTTCTTAAAAACTCAGGAATCTAAATAGGGTAGAGATTTTTCAGATAGGTTGTGATCAAAATACACTACAATAACAAGAAAATGAACGAAGCGGACTTTATTCGTAGACTCTCAAGACTAACGATTCTCAGCTAGTTTATAGACTAGCTTGAAATGTTAGAGTGATGTTTCAGGAATGAACTCTCTGGTAAGGGATGATTGTAAGGGATGAGCGCATACTTTTACGCAGTTTCTGAAACGGGCATTTTATGATTTGGATTGGCCATAATATTTGCTCACTCTCATACGTCATAATTTTCTAAAATATGGCTAAATAGTAGGTTATATTCAACAGAGTTTTGTAAATTTTTTAAAGGCTTCACTAAAATATGGTTTATAATTAAGCCATTTTAAAATAAACAACATTTATAAAATAACCTTTTTTTTATCGAAAGAAGAAATAAAAAAAACTCGTGAAAATTTAATTTTAGATAAACAGTAAGAAATAACTATTATGTGAGATCTTGTTTCCCATTTGGCACAAATATTACAGTTATTGGCTCTTTGTAAATGATGCAGTGCATTCAAAGCATACAAGTTTGCAACACTCACAATACGTTACAATTTTTATTTTATAGCAAATGGAAGCAGTTTTCACACAGTGAAACAGAGTAAATTACTTTAATCCTGTTTAATTAAATGCCTTGTTTATCTACAGTTAAGTTTTTTTCCCCAAAAGAGTAAAAATTTGACAAGCTACCTTTTGTTCAATTATTTCACTCGAATTTCAGGCAATGAATCAGCATCGCATACGGCCCAGGGGGTTTAGTACTTATAGTATTAATGTATTTAACAGCATTGAAAAATTAGCTGCGATGCCTTTGTTAGAAACATTTCAATAATACTAAATTTAAAAAGAAATTATCCAACACTTTTTTAAAATAGATTTAAAATTTTCATAAGCTAAAGATATGGTCATCTAAAATTTTACTCACGGTTAAAAAAAAATCTGATCTCACGAAAAATGTTACAGCACTTATATCTATTTACAATGTCAATTGCAGATTTAAACCAAAGAATGCAGTGTATCTGAATCTTTTTCACACATTCATTAATAAATATACTAATGTTCCCCTAATGTATTTATCCCTTTGCACTCGACGGTGCCTCTTGGGCACCATTCAAGACTGTGCATCATTTTGACGTTTTATTTATTTTTCAATTTTGGTTATAGCAAAAACCTACAGAATGGTGAAAAGACGAAGAAATTCAATTTTAAAGATACACATACACAAATTTGGAGCAGTAAACAAGCCCTTGTATATTGAATCATTATGCATCGAATTACTTTTCCGATTGCAAAGGGTTAATAAATGTACTAATGCATTTTTATATGCCATTCGCATACAATAGCTACAAAACAACCTGGAAGAGAACGATTTTTGACGAATTTTTCGGCGATACTATTAATACACATCTACCAGAAAATTGATACATAACTACATGTAGATACAAAATGAAAAACCAAATTTGATAACACTGTTTTTGTATTATTGTGCTTGCATGCTTCCGAAATACAGATAGGTGGTTGATTCTTTCACGGATTTGGTTTCTATATTTCGGTTGGTAGATCTGTGTACCGAATGACATCCCTCTAACCCTTTTCGCTTTGTGTAGTTAACTTCCATTCGAAGAGGCGGAGCGATAGATTTCCTTTTGGTCAAAATCAATCAACAGATTTGGTGTGAAGACGATGCATCAAATCGCATCCATCTGGTTGAAAACATTTTTGAGTAATCTTTTTAAGAAACAAAGAGAGAGAAAAATCTTTTTCGATTATGCTTTCTTCAAGCTCAAGCACGTCCAAAACATGAAGATTCTTCAAAAACTCGTTTTCGAGTTTGTTTGCTTTTTACAGTTACAATATTTTTATTCCTTAAAAGGTTATGATAGAGTTATTACGACATTCAAATATATGTTTATGAGTGTGTGTAGTTTTTGCTATCTTCAAATAATTCATTTCATAATCAGTATGTCTCAATGTACCTCTTAAACGATTTCAAAATACATTTGAGTATTTGAGGGAACATCGAAGTTTTGCTTGCAAAAAGGATAGTTGGAATTATTTATTAGTTTAATAATAAAAATAAAATAGGCTATAGAAATACTAAATAAATGATTGATTCCAGAAAAGTTGCATTGGTCATGTACAGTGCATTGCCTTTCTATTTATTCTTCAGTTTTTAATATTTTAAAATATATGAGAATTTAAAGTAATCGAAATAAAGAACTCGGGCTTTTTTTTGGAAAAATATTGAAAATTTTAACATCAAGGTATGAAAAAATAAAACTCACATTCAAGCCATGTCAGAACAAAACTACAAAACATACATAAAATATTAATTATGACAATTCCTTTAAAAGCAGTTTTTCGAAAAAAATCTAAAATTTTTTAGCGTTTGATGAAAATCGAAGAACGTTTGAGTATTTTCATGTACATTTCAAAAATATTTTTAAATATACAATTAAATACTCAGGTTTCTACAAATCAACATTGTTAAAAATTAGTTAAAATATTATCAAGATTGTATTTTAAAAATCAGGACATAATTAATGAAAACTACTCTGATGATAGAGTAGTAGTTATTAGTAGTGAGGTAGCATTCCGGTTAAAATGTAAATTAGAACATAAATGCTGAAAAAGGCTGCTTTTATTTATTATAAGTCTATCATAAAACAAAATGAGTATCACATTAAGATGACATCACACGATAAAAAGGGCAAGAAAAAGACTCTTTTGAAAAGTAAATGCTTTTACGAGAACGAAAGAAGTAAAATTGTATTTTGTAACCTTTTCAAAAAATGAGAAACTCAGAATGACTGTTCTTAAAACGACAAATTTTGGTTTCATAATTAATTTAAAAAGAAAATATTCTTAAATTTTACTAAATTGCTATAAAAGTGTTTAAAATGTTGTGCGGATAGATTCAACGATAGAAGTTCATGACACAGAAGTTATCGAAATCTCATCAACCTTTTATTGGCGCGTTCACTTTAATAATCCCTTGATGGTTTTATTTCTATTGCATACTCTTAGTGCAATTTTTCACAGTTACCATTGGCTTATAAATTCTCGAGTCAGAGCGGAAGGCAAACCCTTCTTTTTTTTATTTGTTCAAAAAATGCAATTTGTAAATAAAAAAAATTAAATGAATGAAGCAACTCACCCTCATGATGGTCTTTCTTGTCTTTATACTCCTCCGGGTGCTTCAATTTCCGCTCAAACGAAGCCTTAGGGATGCAAACCACAAACCATACACCTGACATTCTCGTCTATTGAACACCGAAGAAACCAAACGATATCCCCCCAGCCGAAGGGACGAAGATGAAGAAATAATCGTCTGATCACTTCCTCAGCCGCCGGAATATCTGCAGCTCCGAGAGGAAGGTGGCGAAAGAGACACTCGTCCTGCCACCGAATGATTTGCGAAGATTTCGGGGTTTGGGTCGCTTTTTCTTCCTCCGCTTCCTCTCACTCCCCTGTGCTGAAGATTATCGTCTGCAGGCAGTCGATGCATGATTTAGTGGCCAAGAGCGGGTTGCCGGAATCGCAGCTTTCTTTTTCTGCCGGAGATAACGCTCCTTCCATCGTGATTCTCTGCGCAGCGGGAAAGAGTTCGGGTTGAATTTCGGGCCCCGTATGCCACCTGTAGAATTGAAACCGCTTAACAATTTTTTCAAAAATCTTTCCTTTATTTGGATCGATATTCTATGAGACTTCTTTGTATTTTAATATGGATTAAAATAGCAGAAATTGGGTAATTAGAATTTTTCTACAATCTATCATTTGACATACAGTTAATAGAACTGAGGTGTATTGAATTCGAATTTCGTCTTGCCGAATTATCCTAATTCTACGGCATTTATAGAGGTTTCTCATTAATGAAAAAATGAGCCAGAATATGGCTTTATATAAATATTTCTTAAATTAAGCAGAATGGCACTAAAGAGCTTTTCTTTACTATCAGAAATATTATTTGGGGTAAAAACTTTCTATTTAAAAGTATGTCAATACGTGTGCACTAAAGTAGTAGTAGATAATAATTTCATTTAAATAAGTGATTTTAATGAGATGATCCGATGTCAATCAGATTTTCAAATTGAACCTGCTTTCCAAAAGAACTGAGTTTGTTGGCGGGTATTTCATTCGACGTTTTAAATCGAATTCTTTTATTTATCATCAGTTGACATTTCTTCTTTGTATTTATAGTTTAAGTTTGTAAAAGAAAATATTAAAACAAAAATAAACCACAATTGACGGCAAAATCTAACTTTACCATTTTTTTTCTAGCAATCTGCACTTTATTATTATTATTTTTATTTATTATTTGGAATAAAAAAATTTATGGAAAAAAAATGCTAATATTTTTCCTTCGTTTTTTAAATATTGTTTTGTTTTGTTTTCCTAATTTTAAAGATAATGCGAAAAAAATAATGTACTTAATATTCAATTTTTTGAGTCTAAGACGCATTGCAATCAACAGAAAAAACTCTTCCGTTTTCATATTTATGTATTGGTTGTCAGAAAAAATATAAAAAGTACATCTTTATACCTATATTAAATGAATACTATCTTGACACCATTTAACATCATTTTAAAGATACTTTATTAATTAAATTTATACCTTTTTCAAGTCTTCAAGTCCTGGCTACATTGTAAAAAACTTTTTTCCTTATTTAGCGCCGTTGAATTATTAATGACACCTTTAAAATGCGATATTTTTTGTATCATCGCATATTTATGTCTGTCTACCATCAGTTTGATTGTGGTTATGTAATGATGGCATTGGCATGGGGACATCAGAGCACATTTAACCTTTCAAGGGACTTCATTACCGCAAAGACAAGAAAGCTTTTTATGCTGCGAGAAAGAGGAATGCTTTTCACGCAACAGGGAATTTTTTTGGTGTGATGGAAAACTCGAACACCATCCATAGTTAGTGACTGTTCAATGAATGCGCTGTTGCCTAAAATTCGGCACATTTTAACGCATGAAATAATCAATAGATCTGAAGTGACGAATTCGAGCATTTATAAAAAAAATCCAGTTACCTATCTTGACTTCTGCGTACCTTTGATATTTCAGAAAACTATAAATCGTCTTTTTCCATATACTCAAACAGTGCGTGAACAAATAATCTTTAAAATGGATTATAATGGGCAAAGAGAAATGGATGTTCTGCAATAATGCTACTTAACACTTTGGTGACCGGCAATTTTACACAGAAGCTATGTCATGTCAAAGGCTACTTTTTTGTAATTGAATATGAAAGTAAAACGTTCTAAAATACTCCAATGAATTTTGTTGAATTGTAACATCAAAAAGTTCTTCGCCGATACGTTCCGCCATGGTTGGAATTTTTGGAATTTTTCTAAAATTCTAATAAAATGTAAATACTAGGAAGAGTAATTTTTCTGTTATAGAGCGGACAAGACTAAACACGATACGCCAAGTTTTTGCAATGTTCGATATCGCCCTCGGTGTTATAAATTGAAACAGATAATGCAAGTGCAATGACGAGTTAACTCGTCACCGGTCAACTACGTTTGGGCATGAAAAGACGAGTTAACTCGCCACCGGTCAGCAAAGTGTTAAAATCAATCATAGTGTATCCGAGTGATTTGACATAAACCAATAAAAGGGACAATAATCATTCTGGGCTGAGTTTAGAAGATTAGAATGGTATTGTCTATTATGAGTTGATACAAACCAATCGAACAATTAATTTATTTAAATATAATATCTAATTGAACAATTTTAAAAAAAACTATTGATTAACCATAAACGGTCATATTCGATCAATCGTAAAAGAATGATAATTCGTCAATCGCAGTAAAGATATACTACATGTGCCTTTGGCCATCCGGTGAAAATTGCTGGAATGTGTGTATATGTGCTAGGATATATATCGCCCTGATTTAGCATCTTTGAATAACCATCTGTTCCCCTTTCTGCAAAAGCGCTAAAGATGAAAAGTTTTTATTTTCTGGGTCACTGAAAATATCATCACAAGAATTTTTTTTAATGATAAACCAGAAAAATTCTGAATGGGTAAGTTAATAAAACTTGCAAAACATGTCAAATCCTTATGAAATAAAATAGTGCATGTATTATTGAATAAATAGAGATGGATTTTCGTTTTAGAATCTTTCGATGAAGTCTAAATAATTTTTTAATAAAAAAATCCGATTTTTAAACAACTTAACAGTGTTCAAAATGGGCGAATAATTTAACTATGAAAATCAAAACTTTTAACTTCTTCAGATTATACTTATCGTGCTAAGATCAATCCGAGCCAAAATCACTGGAAAAAAAGGGGGTCAATTTTTTTTCTGTCACTGCAAAGAGAAATAAACTATGACGAATGCTGTATGAAAGGATTTCTCAAATTTTGAGACATGCTTCTCTAACGATTCATTACATTTTATGTAATACTAAAAATATTAAATAAATGAAGGCCTACAATTAATGAAAAATATTCTTTTAATCATTTGTTTCAATTTGTATTATTAATATATATATAAAGGTATTTTTTGCGTTTTATAATATTCAAGTTCAAGAAAGAAATTGGATTTTATATATTTTAAGGTATAGAAATCTCTCTAATGGGCTTTCAGTATGCAATGCATAACATTTTTAGATGAAAAGAAAAATGTTAAAAAAGTTAATTACATTTCCGCAAAAGTAATACAATTTTTATGGCATTTCCATACATCAAATCTTAATGAAGTTTTATTTTCAATCGTCCTACCAATTAAAAATAAAAATAAAATACTAGTTACTTTTAAACCTCACTTATACTTGAAATAAATAAAAAAATAGCGCTTGATTCCTCGAAATGGGCTCTTTCGTAACAATCAAATATTATCGGAAAAATAAATCTTAATATTTTCTCATTTATAATATTTTTCGTTTTCATTTCATTTTATAAAAAATATTTGATTATTTTTCATTTTGTTATAATGCAAAAGCTCAGTTTACCAATATATATAATTATATTCTATTTTTATTCTTAGGATACAAAACATTAAAATAGCAACTCAATATTTCAATGTACATCTCAAAATTTCCATATACTTTTTTAGCCTGTGTCGTGGATAAAAATATTTTACCATTTGAATTATATTATGCTTGTATTGTATACAAATTGGGATTAAAGATAGTTCGATCTTGGTGGGTTAAAATGTTGCAGTATCAAAGCAGTATGTTTCCTCACGGGTGCTTTTATTCTAAGGGAAAGATTTTCTCCTTATGTGTCAGTCCTTTGAATGAAAAATTTTTCAACAAAGATATGAATAAATCGGCACATTACTTTCAAAAGACGTTAATGAGAATTGAATAGCAATTTTACATCACAATGAAATTAGTTGCTATGTAAATTGTTGCAATAGAAACAGAAAAATCCATATCACGGTGAAAGTAAAATCCCATTTTTCAAAAAAAGTTTAAAACTCAAAAAGGGCAAAATCGAACTTCAAGCTTTGTCCCGAACGGAGTGATTTTAAAAAAAACAAAGATCTCACTAACCTCGCAAGTGGCGTCCACTGCAAATGTAAACTGGATCGCTATTAGCGACATTTCTCCCACATAACACTTTCAACGAAGGATTTGATACCGATCAAGTGTTACTTTTAAGTGAAACGGCTTCTACCATTATTTCGAATAGAGAAGGTGAGCGCAAAAATTTCCTCACGGTATAAGCTTAAAACTTTGCACTCTGACGGCGCCTCTGATTCATCATTCAAGATTGTGCATCATTTTGACGTTTTATTCGTTTATTTTTCAAATTTAATTGTTAAAAACGCCTACATAATGGCTAAGAGATGTAGATTCATTTTTCAAAGAAATTCGACTTAAAAGAATTATGTATATTTATTTTTCATAGCAATAAACAAATCTTTGTATAGGTGAATAAATTTGCATTTAATTATTTTTCGGAGTGCAAAGGGTTAAAATAAAAGCGTTAATTTGCGGTAGAATTTTTAGACTTGTTTCGAACATATTTTAATTTGTTTTCTGTAACGAACAAAATCTAAAATCAATATATTGACGAGCAGTGAAAGGATCATTAATATGCGGATTTAATTATTATAACTGATAATTATTATTTATTTAAGATGCTTAATACTTAACCACCACTTTTGAAAGCTCCCGAAATGGGAAAAAACTGTTGTGAGAATTTCGTCATTAGAAAATATATATATAATCTTGCCATATTGTAGGTACTTTTGTTTCAGAGAAAGAAGCCGAAAAAATATATGAAGATCATAAGAGTAAATATATAAATAGTTTAATGATTTTTAAAAAAATACTTTGCAGTATGCAGTATAAAGTCTTCAAACCATGAATAAAAGAAAACTGAAGATAACTATAAATTTACAGCAAATTGTACTTTTAAATTTGCAATTACTCAGCGGAACAATTTCATTTTTAAAACTTGCTCCAAAAGCAAGCTTTTTTTTACATTTTAAGCTTTTGGCTCATTTAATACTTAGTTCACAATTTTGAGGTCGAATCAATACTTCTGATTAAAGAGCGTTTCTGAACGATTATATCTACTTCAGACTATTACAGTACATCCTCTGTATTATAATATGATAAAATAATCTACAGTTACATTAAGTAGACGCAATTCATCTACTTAATGGAACTGTTACTTTACAGCAACTTTGGGGGTGGGGGCATCCAGTGGCGTAACTAGGTAAGGACAAGCAGAGCAAGTATCCTGGGTGCCGTAACCAGAAGGCGCAAATTGTGGAATCATTTACTCAAATTTAATAAGTATTTTTTTAACTTATTTCCAAAGTATAAATTTTCTTAAAAATAGTATAAATTTTCTTAAAAATGAACGCCTTTTAATATCCCTGTTTATGTAGTTACCTATATTAACTCTGCGATTCAAATTACTAATTAGAATTCGTACTCAAACTGACTTTCTGAAGCAGACAAGCAGGTCAGTTGAAAATATTTGTATAAATAAAAGGAAAGGCAAATATATAATAAAGTACTAATCATGCGACTTTCCTACTGATCAAGCGAGCATTATTTGCTAAACTTGACTCAATACAAATGAAGGTAAAAAAATCACATTTCTGCTCCTGCATTATCTCTTCAATCAACAACAACAAAAAGATTAGTATGTTGAAATTCCGAATAAATCACTTGTAATTGTTATAAATTAAACCGAATTAAAAGATCCGGTAATAAAAATCATTAATAATGAAAGTACCATATACTGAAATAATCAGAAAAAAACTTTTGTGTGATGAAAAAGAAAAGAACTGTTATAAAACTGAATTTTTCCTACTTATTGAGTTGGAATCAATTTGTTTAATTGCGAATTTTAAAAAAAACGAAACTTCAGATAAACGCCCCTCACTATTAGCATTGAATTTCCTAATAAATGTTTTAAAAAATAGACTTTGCGATGCGTGGTTTTTAAAGAAAATATTCAGATGATTGATTCTCATCGAGTTCAATTTAAGATAATAACTCGGTGTTATCTTATATTGAACCATATATAAAAGAAAAGAATAACTATTTATATTTTTACTGGTATGAGAAAATACCTGAACTTAAGACATTAAGATATTTTTTAATTAAATGATAACATCGAGTTAACATGCTGCATTAAAGAATAAAACTAGGAATAAAAGCTTGAATTAATGAAAATGTTTTGAATTTCTACGAAACTTTAATGTGTTCTGGAGTTAAATGTGACTGTATAATTGCAAAAATTGTTTGACTAATTATTTGATATTAAATAATGTATAAGCATAATTCAAAACACCTCTAGTTTTAGAAGTTACAGAGAAATCGACATGAAAATTGGTTTTTGTTGTTACTTATGGCACTTGAAAAGGACAAGTCCCCCACTGATACAGCAGCAGATTTAAGCCGAAAGGAGCGTCTCTTGATTTTGAAGTAGCGCCATCTAGGGCCAAGAGACGACTTAGTTACACACACCACATTTGCTTGCACAACCCCTTTTTAGAGGGGGCACAGTCACACATCTCACAGACAGCACACAGAAGTACATTCATGCCCAAACCGGGACTCGAACCCTGGACTCACAGAACACGAGGAAGACCCGCTACCTCTTTGCCAGAAAGCCGGTCATGAAGGTTTTAATCTTGTAATAAATACTACCTTATTCTTATGACGGGAGAGAATTTATTATTCATAAGCTATGAAATGATTTGCTGCTTTTTCACTGCTTAAGGGTAAATTAAGTTTCTTGATTTAAAAGGTTAACATATATTCAATACCCTTTGGCAACAAAATAAAGAAGACTCTTTAATGGTTTCATGAACAGAAAAATTATGCTCTATTTAAATTTTAATACATGGATCTACCAATACAAATCATAAGGAGTCTTTTTTTATTATTTTATAATTCTGGAGGAAGGAAATTGCGTAACAAATTATATCATTGAGAAGATAAATGTGTTAAGATTGACTAAAAATTTTGATTTTTAAAATAATGTATTTGGAAACTATGTGGGAAACTTTTCAAAATTTATCACTAACCATCGAAGTTTTTAAGCATTTTTCACTAATTAACTGTCAGAAAATATCTTTAAGTTAATGTCTCCAAATTCAAATCACATTTCTCTAAATTTATTAGCTTTTATTCTATCATTTTGACATGTAATGCAGCAAGTAACAGGCAGACAAAAAAAAAGGAAAATTTCTGTTTTCAGTATTAATAGATAAAACTGTAAAAATGCAGATTTCCCTTTAATTAAAACCACCGTAACAATAAAACATAAAAAAGTATTAAGAAATTTTAAAATTATTTTGAAAACTTTTAATGAAGTTTTGTTAGTTATGCTCAAAAAATATTTAAAATATTAACTCCTAAAAAAATTATCTAAAAATTTTGATATGATGTCTGTGTGAAAATTATCAAACATTAGAAAAATATAAAATCAGTGACCAGTCAAAACTAAAATAAGCGTGCCATGGATACAGTTTTTATAAGCTGTTCAAGTGATCTGTTCGATTAATTAAGAGCATCTGCTCAGTGATATTCGTTCACAAATGTTTTATTACTGATGCCTAACTTCCATTTTCATTCGTGATAGCAGTTGAAGAGGTAATAAAAGGATTGTAGTAACGGGGTTGGTAGGGAGCGCTTTTTTGATATCTGCCAGAGGTGAAATATCATTTGGGTACATCTCCGGTTTCGCCACAGAAAGTTTGCACCTAGCAGCTGAGCCTGTTTAATTAACATGGGCAGTACCCGCATTTATTTAAAATGAAATAAAACAGCTTTGGTTTCAAACATTATTCATAATTATTTTCTTTTGCGTTTTTAAACTGGCTTGCAGATCAGAAACATTAAAGTTTTTTTAACAACTGGCAGGCTAATTCACAAGTCAGCAGCTCAAACAGCTCACTTTGAGTAAAAATATATTCAAAGTTAGTCAGTGATTCCAATATCTGCTCTCAATGGTTATTTCTTTCTTCTTTCATAGTTTCATGTGCAAAATACTCATAAAACTGTGAATACTTCCATATATATAGTTGAGCTTAGATCTGATAATAACAAAATATGAGGTGAAACTTATAGGGTCAGACAAGAATTTTTGTAAGTATGAGAGAAAGGATTGAGGCAAAAAATCTAAATCGACTTTCAAAGGATCACGTGTTTCACTTTTGTATGCTCATTGGCTTCGTAATGCCACACCCCATGCATGGTCCCCCTTTAATGTTTGGAATTACCTTTAGCTTCATAGGGAAAAAGGACATGATATCACAACACAGAGTAGAGATGGAAGTTAAAGCTCACCATTTTACTGTGATGTCACATGAACTAACTTAAGGTCGGATTTAAAATTTGATTCAATATTCCATTCATTAACTCGTCACTTTTCCGCGATCATCCCTTCAATAATTCAGCACTTTCAAATGGAGAAGAGGGTAATTTTAAAATGCAATAAATAAAAACCAACCAATACCGAAAATAATAAACGGTACCTTCCTTTTGTATTATTATGTATAGTGAACTTCTTTATTCATTTTTTTAATATTTTGTTCAAAAATGTTAATTTTTTTATTTTTTGATAAAAAAGCTGTTATTTTTTCATTTTGTTATCAGACTCTAGATTGATTTGCTGTAACGGTTTTGAATTACATTTAGGGACAGAGAATGCAGATAAAAAATGTAGCATTTTTCCCCCAACTTTTATCTGAAAGTTTGTTTGTTTGTTTGTTTTTTGAAAGTTTATATCTTTCAATTTTTTTATTTAAACGTTCTTCAATCATTTAACTCTTCCATAAATGATCTTCTAGAAATCAATTCTTCAATCTTAAATATGTTCAACACAAAACCTTTGAAACTTTTTCTTACATAAAACTTCCCTGCACCACATATTCTCATCCCCAATCCAAATTAAAAATTGAGAATTTGAAAATTTTCATTTTCAAATTAGCAAAAGATTTTTGACAAATGAGTCAATTGATAGATAAATTTTAGTAACTTTTACTTAAGTTTATTGTATTTAAACATTTTGCTTAGTTGTCTTTTTTAATAGGAGGGAGAATTTTGGCAAATGGCTGATAATTCTAAGGAATTGCATAGATTATAAACAACTTTAAATCCTCGCTAAAAAATGGCAGAGAAACATTTTGAACATAAAGCAGGAAAAAAATAGTGCTGTTTAGAGTTTTTAATAATTTTTCTATATGACTATCCTTGTTCACACGGACATTATTTTCTGTTTCCCATTGTGAAGCCTGTAGATACATTTTCGGTATCCAAGTCATGTGGCTATTTACATCTTAAGAATTAGCTTATTACGTCATATACCTCGTCGTATCTTTGTATGTATCTCCGTCACCTTGGTGTGTCAGAAGGTATGCACCGATAACTATTCACGTAGTATTACGACGAATTAGCGATTAGTAACTTCAGAGGGTAGTTATACATTTTTAAAATGATTTATACACGTTTAATTAATATTTAAAATGTAAAGATTATTTTTCTAAATATTCGATCGTATAGGCTTTGTTTTGGATTATTAAGCCTGCATCTTTCCTTGAAATTCCCCGAAATAGAGGTTGTCATTCCTTTTCTACCCCTTTCAAAATTTCATCAATAGTGGTTGTTTTTCTCTAAAGAAGATCTCACTTTTCAATACACGCATTACCCCATTGGTGAAGAGCGAAACTTCACAGGAAATATTAAAAAGATATATATGCAATACCTGTAAACAACATTTCTGAATTATGATATGGGAATATTTATTCTCGGAAAGAACATAAATGTATTCTCCTATTCACAGTTTGCCGAAATGCTGCATCGTGTTCGAATTTCTTTCTTCCTGTCGTTGCTTTTACGGAAGTTATATTCATTTGTAATGGATGCAGTTGTTTTGAATAGTTCTATGTGATAAAATGAATGTAGCTTAAAACTTTAGCTTCAAAAACATTCGTAAATCCCTAAGACAAATTGGAATTGACAAGAGTCGGAAACTAAAAATCCATTTTCCATTAAAACTCATTACTTTGAAATAAAGCAAATCTATTCAAAACCACGAAATCAAATATAAACTTAATAATATTACGTTATTATAATAAAACCGAACTGCACCAAGGCAAGCTGAACATTCTTTTTGTGCCATTCTATCATTTGTACGTCTATCGTAAAGTTTTCCCGAGTTTTGTCTGTCAATAAATGTGTTTGATTGTATTCCGGAATGCTATTTGACACACCGAAAACCGATTACTCGTTCCAATTCAATTTGAATTTTTTTTTCAAATTCATTAATGATAGCTAAGAGATTAATACATTATTCATTGAGCCGATAGATAGCACATGTATTTGTAGAACACCACTCGTAACTCAGAAAAAGAAATGTGTCATGGCATTTATTTTTGTGCCGTGACTTAAATGAATGGTGGGGGGGGGGAGCCTTGAAAGGGGATAATACAATTGAACAACTTATTAATGATCAAAGAATTCTACGTATGAATGAAAGTGCCACGAGACGAGCGATTTCGTGAGTGTCGCAACAGAAATCTCTAAAAGTTTCAGGACTAAACATTGGAATTCAAAACAAATCTGTTGATTTTTACGCATTACTGCGAATGTTGTATGACTTTTATCTACGATAAGCTATTTTCTCATCGTGTATATCCTGCATCATGATTTAATAATGATTATATATGATGATTTTTTATTCAAATTAAAATTATGATGCAGATAAAATATGATGGCAAAATAACTCCCACTGGAATTTTAAGCAAAATTCCATTTCAGTTTCCATTTCATTTCCATTTCACCTTGTTCCCCCCCCCCGACACTCGAAACTCTGGCAATCTCACTCGAAATTCAATTTTCAGCTTGTGACCTCGTTTTGAAAGGAATCCTATGCAAATAAACAGCATCGTAATAAATCTTAGAAAAGAATTAATAGAACGCTGTTGCATCACCTAAACGCATTCATTAAAGTGCATTAAAAAGTGTATTAAAATGTTTCTTTGGTTTAATTTATTACGCTTTTACATGCATAAGGTACAAATTTATTAGTTTCTACTAAACTGTTTTTCAAGGTTCCTAATGAAAAATATTGCAATTCAAATTTCAAATAAATACTGAAATATAATTTCGCCTATCCACGAGCATTGCTTCAGAGAATTTAGCGTCAGTTTACAGCATCGCCACGTTATCACTGTTAATATTTTTTTATTGTTTCAGATATCATTTAACTATTCCTTACTTAGTTATAATATCTTAATAAATGAAAGTGGGAAAATTCAAATTATGGCATGAGAATTCATTTAATGAACCTTCAGTTTGCCATTAACTAATGAAACAGCATGCATGCTTTGTAAATAAATTCAGCGTTCAGAGAAAAATACTTTTTATAAGATACGAACCTTTTTCCAGATATTTTTCCTCTTCCTGAAAGGGATATTATTGGAAAATATTTGTAATTTTAGTGGATTAGATTTAAAAAATTAAAAAGTAAAAATAAATCATAAATATAAAAAGGGGAAGTGTAAATGTAATAAATAAATCGTGAAAGAAATACTGCTTTAATTTCAATAAATTGATCCGCAGTATTGAGATTGCAATTTCTGTGTATATTATGATAGTAAATAAAATAAATTATTATTATTGGGTTCTCGATTTTTAGGCATGCTCTTAAACTAGGCGTGTTTCTATCAGATGCATTTCACCATTTATAGGCAATAATCATATATTAAAAAGATATTTAGAAAGAATCAATTGTATTCCGTTCTGATTTCGCAATCACAGACACTGTCGAAAATGGAATTGGAAGTTACAACTCGCTCTAGGTACTGTATTTATAAAAGATATTAAATGTTAAGGAGGATATTTTAAATAAAGGCTGAAATTTTACTGGGAAAAAATTGCTTAACTAGAATTCTTCCCTTATTCTGGCTGCAGAATACGAGCGTGATACCCAGAGCCCTTCATGCCCGCTTGACACAGTTAGGGAGAGATTTCATTGTGAAATAACAGCAAGCATGGCTTCAAAAGGGTCGTTAAATCCCCGCCTCATTAACACACAGCACAAGTAAGCATTGAAACTCAAATCCATCACACTCCAGTTCGATGAAAGGCAATCCTTAATTTTAATGTGACCAACTTTGCGATATAAGCATAAACCAGAAGAATTTAGTTTCTGAAAACAAACTGGCTAGAACGCATTCAAAATAATTCGGGAGCAATTTTTTTAACATGTCAGTTACCTCTTAATATTAAAATATACAATATTATTAAAGAAAGCACAGCTTTTATCTAGCATTGCATAAAGACTCTATGATCATGTATGTCTTAATAGCACCTTAAAATAAGATGGCTCATAGAAATGGTGCTCCTCGTAGATAACGCTATTGTCACTTTGAAAATTTCTTCCATCAGATTCGAAATTCAGAACAAGCGTGTCGAAAAGACTGTAGTCGAATCCTTTGCAGAACAAGTCGACTGAAGTCATTGATTTTTGAAAACATTTCTCATTTTCTACCTACGAGAAAGTAGCTTACTTTCCATGCTTGCATAATGATCTCTTTGATGTCATATCCGGCGATGAATGTTCAGAAATATTTGCCAATTTCTCAAATTCCGCATGACGTCACAGACCACTCGAAAGGAGAGCCTCTTTTTCTATTTCTTGTCTGTTGGAAATCTCCCGCTCATTTGGGGCGTCTACTCTTATTGGGATCGAATTGAGAGCATACTGTAAAAGATTTACCAAGAGTTATCGGCATTTTGCTTTCAAAAACAAAAACGATAAATGATTACATTTTTCGCGTTATATTTTAATCAAAGAAGAAGATGTATGGAGTAGCTTTTTATAAGTTTCTAACTATTTACTCTGTTGTTATAATTATCCTAATTATTGATCTTGAAAATTTTAAAATAATTATTAAGAAATTATGTTAATTTGAGAAAATAGTTTTTAGTTTTTAAGTGACTTCCATATTACTAAAGAAAAAATGTAAATTCCCAGTCTAGAGTCTCTTAATAATTCTCATAGTTACCGAAATTAAATTTCAATTTGCTTGAATTATTTTGACTAACGCAAATTAATTGCTAAAAGAAATTAAACTGAGATTTCGAACAACTGTAATTGTACTGGCAATGCAATGATTTCATTTGTTTTCTTTCATTTCCAACTGAGGAATACACGGAGCACTCTTGTTCAAAACTGTTAGTCACCTATGTATACAAAACGCTGACGTACATCCACAGAAAATCTGCTGTGGCACACTCCCGAAGAGCAGTAGTGAAGTATAAATAGGTAACATTGCGAAAGTTTTAGACTGCTTCGTTGATTGTGTTTGTTGAAGCACTTAATTAAATGCTTCACTCATAAATGAAGTTGAAAAATGTTAGAAATGCTCTGCACAAGATTAACTAAAACTCTAACTCACTGAGAATAAATAAAATGCTAAAAAATGCAAAAAGCAGGTTTTAAATAGAGTTCAATATAGCTCGCAAATGCTTAACCGTCAACAGATTGGCGACCTCTACGTGAACGAGATAACCATATCTACAAAAGTGATATCTCACAAATATATATTTTTTTTCATTATTTTCACTATGTAACGGAACTGTGGCAACGTCACCTAGAGGAAACATCAGCGCCACCTAGATCAGTATCCACCTAGGCCATCATAGCCAGTCGACCTCCAGCCAACATAGAGTGAGCGTCTCGATTGAGGACTGTCCTTTGTTTTTCGTAAATGTCTTAATTGGTTTCGTTATGTTATCCCTTATCTTATATAACTGTTTGTGTATGTGTTTATGTTTAGTGAATGTCTACAAATAAATAATGTTAAAAGCTAGCCGTGGTAGTTATTGAAGACAAACGGTTATATAATTTCTGACGCCCAACGTTTTGGACCAGTGAAATATGTTAGGAATCCCAATTTGGATTTTAAAAAGCTTTTACCCCGAGTTTAAGTTTAGTTGCTGGAGATCGGCTCATTTTTGTTTTCAGATTGACTACCGGTCAAAGTGATTCC
>JAOUZG010015456.1:2597555-2654159 GCA_026289955.1 Argiope argentata | reverse complement strand
GGCTCATTTTTGTTTTCAGATTGACTACCGGTCAAAGTGATTCCCATGTTTTGGAATATTGTTGTATGCTGCTAGCATATCGCTAATCATCGCAAAAAGAATTTGATAAGTATCTTTTATGTTATTGTTTATTTTGATTCTTAAATACTTTTCACTTATTACAGTAAAAGTAATTATAATTTACATAAATGATTTTAGAAAAAGCAACGGCTTTCTTAATCAAGAGTTGTAAATTTGATTTTTTTGTTGTTGTTTGTGTGTATTTTAAATTGATTATTACATCCTCCACAGTTTTTCACTAAGTATCTATTTTATATAATATATGTTGACCAAATTGATACATTTAAATATGTGAGTTTCGATTCTCGCCCTCAGAACGGAAATTGTTTTTCCCCTCCTCTCAGTAAAAAAAATAAATAATAAAATCGTAGATGCAGATGTGCTGGCGTCACATTTTATGAATGAGACTGTTTTTATTTTATTTTGTTTTGCTACTTTCGAATATGCTCATGAATAAATATGACTCATGCTGTCTGTGAAAATTGTTTTATGATCTTTATTGGTTTATAACGCCGGAAATCCTTTTGAGAACTCTACTCTGTTTCATATAATCGCAAATAATTTTTTTTTGCCTTAGTGAATATTTTTTTTCTGTTTTGATTTTGCACAATACTTTGAGAATTCTTTTAAAAGTTATAAAATAAAGAATAGTACATGTTTTGTGTTATCATTTCTAGTAAACGATATTTTAGTAAATGTGTTATTAACAATTTCCTGGTTGTAACGAAAATTTACGAGCAATATTATTTTGATGAGTATTAAGTTAAGAGTTTAATTGTCTGAGCACTTTCAATTTAAATTGCTATTGTACCACTTTTGATATTAATTGATTTTGTTTATAAGTATTATTTCAATCTGTTTAAAGATACAATTGATATTCATTTTAAATTATGAAACTAAACATTTTTATGTGATCCACATTGAAATTCAACTACAATAATTTTTTTTTCTTTTCTTTTCAAACATTGACTCTATTTTGTGTATTAAATTTTACTTGTTAACGTTTCAGTTGAAAATATATACAATTTTCTCTATCACTTTTGTTTAAAGTTAAAGAACATAATGTAGTAAAATTTTTATAATTGTATGTTACGACAAAAGTATATAACCAAAAGTGTTGAAATTTTGTTCTTGTTCTTGATGTGCATCTGTTTTGTATATGATTAGATATTAATTTTGTGCTGGACCTTGTTAGAACTCGCCAAAAGTTTTCTTATTTTAGTTTTAATGCAAATTCCTTGCATGTGAATGTAAATAGTTTTAGGACATTTTATATCAATTTTCCGTAATCCTCATGAAAGACTACAACTCAATGATCTGTTGAGAAAATACGAGAATAATTTTCAGCTAGGGGGAGAAGCTACGCCATTTATTGTATGACCACCAGGCATGGAAAGAAAAACTGCCCATGATTAGATTTGCATTGAATACCGCCAAGAGCGATTCAACTGGGCACTCTGCTGCATTTCTCCAATTCGCACGTGACCTAAGAACTATAGATGATGTCAAACACGACATAAAAGCCGTAATAAAAAATGACAACTTCGTTCCTGAGATTACACCATATTTAAAAAGGTTCGCAAGAACGGTACAGCAAGTACGAGAGAGAGTTGAGAAACACCAAGATAAACAAGAACGAAATAAGTTTCAAATATCAGACCGGGTAGCTCCAGTAGCTCCTCTTAGAAAAAGAGGACGGCCAAGACTTCCGCCACCTGACTTCTTGCCGAGACGGCCACGAAGAAGTCAGAGGGGGAGGATGTAACGGAACTGTGGTAACGTCACCTAGAGGAAACATCAGCGCCACCTAGATCAGTATCCACCTAGGCCATCATAGCCAGTCGACCTCCAGCCAACATAGAGTGAGCGTCTCGATTGAGGACTGTCCTTTGTTTTTCGTAAATGTCTTAATTGGTTTCGTTATGTTATCCCTTATCTTATATAACTGTTTGTGTATGTGTTTATGTTTAGTGAATGTCTACAAATAAATAATGTTAAAAGCTAGCCGTGGTAGTTATTGAAGACAAACGGTTATAACTATAGTAATAGTTCCAATTTTAAATGAGGACTAATGTCAAGTCATTAGAATCCTACTTGGTCCTTATTTTTAGCTTTAAACTCCTCTAATATGATGGGTAATGGGTTTATTTTCTTATTTAATATAGGAGGAAGGTAATCACGTGTAGTTTTGTCAAAATTTCCTCTAGATATTTTTCTTCACTACACATATTAGGCTGTGGTCATCATATTAGAGGAGGTTTTTTTTTACATATTTAATTAGGTTACTTTTTTTTAATAATATTCTGCTATGATGATTATGTTGATAATGCTCCTTCTCTGAAAAGCAAAAAGTTACTTTTTTGCTGATGTTCATTTCATTCTTACTATGTTTTCTTGAATTTGAATGTAATATACGATCTGCAGCAGTTATTTTTTTAATGTAATGAAATTTAAACTCGTATATCAAAACATTCAAAAGGGGTTTTCAAAATGTTAAAATAAATTTTTAAGAAAGCTTTTGAGGACATTCCGAAGTAATATTCTCTCTTTCGCATTTGTGATTCCATATACATTTTTTCAATTTGAGTTCACAGTCATTTATATTGATATATTCGATTTAATTCACATCTTTAGGTCTTATCAGATAACAAGATGAAATTGTTTTAAATATACATTTAGCATTAAATGTAAAAAAAGCCAATAATGCGGGCACTGGGCTCTATTCAAAAACGCCTACCATTACGTCACGAAACTTTCATCTTTCTGCATTTTAGTTGTCAAGGAAAATAATTACAAATAGAAAATAAACTGATTACTTGGGCATATTTGGAATTTTAAAAGTAGAAAACTGCGCGAAAATGCATGTTTACCTCTTAATTCTGATTTGTGATTACCGATGGTACAATTATGGACATAACATTCGAATGTCATTTTTCGAAACTTCAGTAATGAAGTTGCTTTGTGTGGAAACCAGTTCAACTGGAATCGGGCCAGGAGGGTTGCACACGGATGGATGTTGATCAAGTTCAAACCATTAAGTAGTGAACGAAAAATTCTCACATAAAAAAGTAATAAAATAATTTTACAAATCCTATGACTTGCAAATAATTATAGATTTCATCAAGCAAGAAAAAATATTATTCCTAGAAATTCAGTAGCATTTATAGAGCAAACGTGACGTAAGTCATTTTTGAAAATAGACTGTCAAGTAGTGTTTCCTGAGAAATATCAATAATTAAGAAACCAAAATTAAACTCTTCGCTTGAAGATAGAAAAATTTGAAACCGGCTATTAAATACATTATTATGTTGTAATATTAAAAAAAGTCTCGGAAAATGTATTTCACAGAAGGTAGAATAGCAGTTTATTCTCAATTCGTGGGAAATTGATTACCACCAAGGTAATTCCCACCTTGGATGCCACCAACTGTTGGACGGGAATATCCGTTACGTGACGTGATTCCCGCTTCCCCGGTGGACGAGACCGGATTGGCAAAAAGGCAAAGTATGCACCGCTTAGGAGCTCAAAACGTGGAAAGGCTCCGAAATTTCGAAAGTTTTTGCGAAATTTTTGGAGTGCGTCACTTTTTATTTTCGCTTAATTTATAAACGCCGTGTTTTTTTTTTTTTTTTCATATTAAAACCAAATTTCTTTCACGTGTTAGCGCATTATCCAAATGTTCTCCATTAACTTTCTTTTAATTAGTTTTTTTTTTCTAATTTGGACAGTTATCAATCGGTTAAGAACACGCTGGTTTAAGAACTCTCCTGCATATTCGTCAAAATTTAACATTTTTCTTGGCGAAGACATTATAAGTACAAAGAAGATAAAGACAATCGTTTGGGCCTAAACAGTAAAAATTAAATTCCAATTCACAATCTCCTGGACCACAGAAATATAACCATAAAATAAGGAACTAATTTTGAGGTAAACGATCCTGTGTCTATCAAGTCTGAGTCAATCCTCTTATTTGGTAGAAGAATGAAAAAGATGAAAAAAAAAAAGGTTTTACTGTGAAATATTTTTCTTATTTTAATACGATTAGAAAAATTTTACTGAAAATGTTATGAACTATCGATACAAAATTAACTGTAAATAAGAATTTTATCATAATTTGACATGAGCTTTTATTTCATGGTTTTTTGTGTGCAAATTTGTAAGTCTGTTTCGATTTCTAGCAGTCGGAACTGAAAGGTGAGAAAACGGTATGGGAATGGGCGACCTTATCTTCTCTGTGTTTGTCAGGAACATCAGGGGATTTTTTTTCCATCCTCTCTTGCTGCCCAAATTTAAAACAAACCAGGTTTTCACGCCCTTAGTCTAATGAGGCGAGCCGGTGCCCTGTTTTTCCCTTCGCGCTCCCCACTAATAGGAAGCACTATTTCGGCAGCGAGACTCTTTCACCGAATTACTACAAAATAGTTTTGAACAGATGCTGTTCAATATCTCTTAATTATTCAAAGATATTAAGAATACTATTTATAAATATAAATAATAAACACAATTATAAATGCAAGTATTAACAAAAGTACAGTTAAAAGTATAAAATATTTGTGATTACGTTATAAATATAACAGATTTTTTTGCAGTTGTATTAAAAATTAAGAGTGTGTATGTGTGTGCGTTCGTGTGTGTATGTGTAGTGTGCATGCGTTTTTCTTTTAATTTCAGCATTTGGTAGCTTTAGGTTTAATGATGTATATCCCAGGTTCTTCTCAACCAGTTTAATGCACAATGATTCCAAACAATCTATGAGCCCTTTCAAAATATTGAGGTTTGGTGTTTGTTTTTTCTGGTTGATATGAATGCTTGGTGAATAGAAATATGACACTCTTTATTAATTTGTATTACTTCCTATTTCCCATAAAATCCAATCATATCAAAGGCTGCCATGCGATACGTTTATATTGCGTTCTTTTCTTATTAATAAGAAACTATTTAAATGTTCACACCTGAATTGTCAATATCAGAGAGTACAATGTTTGCGTATTGAATATAATGATTTAAATGTAAATTATTTAAGTTTAATCTAATTATCAAGTTTTATTTTAATTCTAGAGAATTTTGCAAAAGAGAAATTTTTTCTCATACGCAAGTAATTTATTCCCCAGTTTTGTGCCCCCAGGTAATCATACCTGCTTCGCCCTATTCACGCCACTTATGATATCGAAATAAGACAATACTTATTTTTCTATTTCATGTTTGGAGTTTTTGAAGATTTTCGGCATTTCAAATAAATTATTATTATGATGGTAATGATAATAATTTTGCAATTCAAAAGAAATCAGCATAAGTCATTAACTCTTGGAATTTGCTTGATATACGAAATGGGATAGTAAAAACGTATTAAAATAAAGATTCTGGGCCTGGTTCCATTTCTTCTGGGTATCCCTCTATTTTAAGCACCTCCACGTCGTAATGATTGGCAGCTGTGACATGGTGGTAAGGTCTCGGGCTCTTAAGCCGTAGGGTTTGAGTTCGAGACCCAATTCCACCGAAGAACCATTGTGATAGGGGATCGGTTACACGTTAAATCCGTCAGGGCCAAATGTCCTTGCGCTGGTGAGGTATGGAGAGGGGCTTGGCATCTGAAATATCATCCTCGTCATCTGATTGCGGTTCAAGATTGTGAGATGCGTCCAAATTAACCCTAGTGTTGCTTTTCAGTGGGACGTTAAAATAACTAAACTGAACTAAAGCGTCACAAAGATTAACATGATAAGTGAATTCATTTCGCTGATCTGTATCTATAGTCGTAATGCACTCTGAAATACGAAGGAGATTCACTAGAAGAAGCGAAGCAGCTTTCATTGCCTTATTCAACTTGTGGGAAAGTGTATCCCACAAGTGTCTTTTATTTACATTTCATTTTTGCGTTTCTTTAATATTATTTAATTGAATAAGAAAATTTACTTCCAACTATTTAAAGAGTTTAAATATTAAAAAAACTCAATGACATTTTTTCCCTTAAGGAATAGAAAGAAATTATTTAACTATTTTTTGAGTTTTTGCTGATGAACATGTTTCTACTCAATTACCGCCAACTATGGTATTTATCCGAATTGCATGAGAAAGGAACACCAAGGTGAATTCGAACCACCCTCGCTTTACAAAACGCACTCTGCGGCTAAAAGGCCTCGGAAGAAACAAAAATGACGAAATGTCAGCGTGAATCAGCATGAAAATATGAATTAATTCGCAAGGTTAATTGAATTTCAGAGAGCGAAATCTCTGTGAAGATTTCAATTAATTTATAATGAACAAGGTGATATGAAATCTTTGTAGAGCATGGATTGAGTAATTCCTAAATCCTCGTTTTGGTAAAAAATGAATTGAACATTAATCTTATGAATTGGTGATTCAGAATTTCTAGCTCCTTAAATTATGAGAATGTAGATTCCGTATCGGATTCTAAAATTCCTACAGGTTGATACTAATTTTTTGTGTCATTCTAAAAGTTGAAGTCGATATATATTAATTAATACGATAATTCTAACTGGCTGAATATTAACTGTTAAATGTGTGACTCTTCATTAGATATGCGTGATTAAAAATGAAACAGAGGCTAGAAAGTGGAGAAGAAAATTGACAAATTTGACAAGCAATTATTTCTCAAATAATAAATGCTCACTGAAAAAAAGAATGTATCAAAACTTTAATTGAAGTTTTAATTAAAAATAATCGAAGCGTTAACTTATTTTCTAAACCAATTCCAAATTTTAATTTGTTTTCATAAAACAAAAAAATGGTTCACATTTTGTACAAGAAAATGTATTTGTTTTTGTAGGCTCTTTTTTATTTAGATAAAGTAATTGTGTATGTTTACATGATGTTTATACAAAAATAGAGAAGTTTAACATTTCAAAGAGGATGCATCACAATTTTAATATAGGTGCCATTTGCTAATGGAAAACACTATGGAAAAACATTTGAAATTGTTTAAATTCTCCCAATATTTAAATCCAGCATAAAGCGTTTCGATATAATAGCGTGTTCGCTGCTTTTTTGAGAACTCATTAATTTTCCCCAAGATAAGTTCGATTACACTTTCATTATATGTAAAATTCAAAATGTCTTTAAATTACACTCATGTCCAAAAATTAAGGATAATGCGTGTTCACGAAAAGCAAAAGTCAGAAGTAAAATAAATGCAATTTATTTGTAAAGTCTATTTATTAAACAAAACGTACAGAGCAAAATAGATGTTTATGCTTTATGTTTAATATCATTAATAAAAATTGCGATTAATTAATACCTGGAGTAAATTACAAAAAACACTTACAGAAAACAATACTACTAGGTTAATGTGATGCGTGGAACATAGTATGTCTCCCAGACGATGGAATATAGTCCGTACAACGCCTACGCATAATGAGCATCAAATATTGATCTGTTCTTGGGGAACATTACTACATTCATCAAGCAATGCCCTCCGAACTTCCAATAGACAAGTAGGAGGTGGGTTGACGGGCTGCAACACGTCAGTGAAGTATGCCCCATACATGCTCCACAAATTTCCAGTCCAGTGGGAATGCTTGCCAGTCCTTACGGGTGATATGAGCTGCAGTAAGTGGAACACATCTGACAGGCCTAACGAGCATATAGACCAATCTCCCCTAAGCATCTGTACACGGTTTGCCTTGACGCTGTCGTGTTAAGTGAGTGAAGAGCTTACGATACAGGTATGAATGCTGTGTTCCGTCTGTGTTCTTTTGGCAGTAACTGCCAAATACCGGTCCTGATTCGGTGCCGTAACTCAGAGACGACCTATACTATAACGTCTACTGATATTACCATCGTCTTGGAATAGGTGCAAAGCCTCGAGAGGGCGCTCTGGGTGATTCCTCGGATACTCGACTGGATACGCCCATACTCTAGACGGCCAATAATTCTAACACTTAAAAAACAATCCAAATGCATCATTTGTATCTTAAATGTACGGTTATTGCTCTAAAAGGCTTATAAAGCGCTTGCGAACAACTTTACTTCTTTGCCGTTTACACTTACACTCTCATTATTGTGACGTGCTATAGGTGTCATCCGGTGGCTTTCTGAAATATGCATATGATTTTTGAAGGTATGTGCAGCCATTTTATTAGTGACTTATGTATTTTAGTGTTTAATTTCCGCGTGACTCTGAATTGCCCTTAATTTATGAACATGAATATAAAACAGGACGTGAAATCCATTTATAGGTGATTGTTGAGAAATAAAGAAGCAAAAATTCACAACTTCTATATTACACATAGTGAAACCTCGCTTCACGAATATAATTACGAATGTTCATAATATTCTTAATGTTCATATATATTCTTAACAAATATTCCTTCGTGGATCGTACACGTAAAAAGTAACAATTTTATCCATAAGAAACAAATATAAATTTATTATAATCGTTATTTATAATGCATGTTCTTTTCAAGAAAATTGTCTCTAGATAGATATATATATATATTTGACATTTGTAAAATGTACCGAAGTTGGGACACGGCATAGTTTTTAAATGAATTTGTAGTGCACGTAACTAACATTTTCTATGGCAAGTGCTTTTTTAAGAAATCCTAATCAGCAATAACAATCTTTTTTTTAATCAGCTGTTGCATTCCGAGCTCAAACACTCTCTCAATTATATCAAATTTTAGCAGCCAATTCACTTCAGTGTCCCATACCAAGTTCTTACATTCAAATTAGGTCAATTGTTTAACTTAAACCTCCAAAAAGTCCCTCAGTTACAAGCATGCTAATAAACTCGATTTCAAGGAAGAAACAAAGCAAAAAAAAAGTGAGTTTTACGAAGAAATCGTCCATAGACCCCAACAGTCCGTAGTTGCGCAAAGCAGTAGCGCCTTTTAATCCGGTGCATTTCGCAACACCCGCCGACTTGGATGGGCGTCGTGCTCGGTGCTCAAAAGCAACGCTAATGATATGCGGTCGACCCACGGGGTCTGAAAGAGGATAGGGAAAGGCTCTTGGGTAATTGCCTTGCCCGAAGGTCACAGTGTGTGTGTGGTTAAACAACCTTTAGCCTTACGAAAATTCACACGCTGACACTAAAATCCGGCAGCGCCTTCCCCAAGAGTCGCCAGGTGATTAATAAAATACTCCCACGTTCCGAAGGGCAGTGAACAGATAAATAAAGAAGCTGCTGTATGACAGTCAGGAAATGTAGCTGCCATTTCCTGATTAAATTTCAAAGCGGGTTTTTTTTTTTAATAATAGAATTTGGAAGTACGAAAGGCTTTCCAAAAAATGTTTCCAAACTGTTTTCCAAATTTAATTCATATATTTAGAATTTAAAAAAAAATTAAGACAAACTTTCCTTTTATCAGTTTTTTAATAAAATTTTCAATGACCATAGTGCATCATAAATTCGTTAAAACTCTAAAAGTTCCTGAGAAAAAATAAATATGGGCCGATTTTTTCATAAGCAAAAAAATATCTCCGGAAGTCACAAATAAGTCAGTGGAAAGCAGTAACCGGGCACTTTTCCTCACATTAATTTATTTTATTATCAAGCATTTCATTTGATCCCCGCGGCGTGATATGGCACAAATAAAATGAAACTGCAACAAGTTCAACAAAAAGAGTTCAAAGTGTTCGGATAGGTTTCATGCGCATCTTGCCGGTTTGCATTTTCCTATTACTCCAATATGGAATGGCATCACTGGTACACGAGTGACGTCGAATTACACCACAAGTATAAATCTATCGAACACAAATTCGAGGATCGTGGGAATCACATGATCTTTATTACCGTCACATCTCACATGGACTTCATCGAAAGTATCCAAAATGAATGTTTTCGCTGAGCTTGTAATGTGGCTCGAGCCACTATCATGCACGAAATAATTACATAACTCTCTCTCTCTCTCTTTCTTTCTTTGCAATGAGGCCTCAACGAGTTTGTGCCAAATAGTCAAGTGTTATACGGCAGTTACTGAGTTCACTGCTTTTCAGATGTTCAATAAAGAAAGCTTAGAAACGGAATGAAGCTGTAAAATAATATCAAATTATCATAGGTTATATAAAGAAAATCTGTTTCGGGAATTTGGCATCTACGATGTGTGAGCGTTCTGAATAGCAATTACTCCAGGATACGCAAAACATTCTTCAACAATCCACATGACAGCGCAAATAATCATCGAGAGTTTCGTCCAATAATTACAAGAACCCTAGAAGTGCTATCTGGCAATTATTACAACCAGATATCATCGATATTGCAGTATAGCGATGAGTACAGTTCACACAGATACAAATACTATAACTCGAGAAGGAGAATTTAATTCAATTAGATGGAGACCTCCATGTTTTTAGTATGCGACTGCACTGCTCCTTCTTGGGGAGGGATCCATTACACATTGTAGAGCAGTGAACGCTGTTAGCATTATGACGTTCTTCGAAAAATTGGACAAACTTCAATATTTCAAGAAATGCAAAAAGGCTTCTTTCTCGCCTCGAAAGTAACAGCTGCTAGTTCATGTAAAAGAGCTTAACCCATTCACTGTTAAATGCTCTCAATTGAAGCACTTCGCGTGATAAGCTGGCGGTGAGAGAATTTTTCTTCTTGTTTACAGCCAATCGCCCCACCGCCATTGAAAGTAGCAGTATCGACAAGATTTGCTGTGTCCGACTATGATTTGGCGGTGAGAGACTGGATACTTTTTCGTGAAATATATTCATTTTCGGCGGTATATTAACACATTATAATAACACATATACAACTCAATTATTATTACTTTATAAATCCAAAACAGATCCAAACATTATTATTATTATTAATAATACATATTGTTTATTCAGAAATGATAAGATTTTAAAACACCATGATTTGATTATTAAAATGTAGGCATATGGGTAGTAAAAATAAAATATTCGAACAAATGACAAGTCATGTAAATAATATATAAGTAAGTATAGAAAACTTTCCTCTAAGAAAGAAGAACAGTAAGAATATTAACAGTAGAATTGTTGTTATTAATTAATCTCAAAACAATTATTAACGCACAATTCGAAGTCTCATGTTATGCTACCTTATGAAGGGTTCCTCCATCTTTTAGGATTCTTGTAGACAACAAGTTTCCTTTTTCTCAAGTTGCCTGCTCCATTTAAAATTTTCAAAGGATTTTGAATGGTCTATCCATCAAGGAAAATGGTAGGGGGTAGGGGCTGAACCAAATCAAAGTTACCAAATAAATGAGATGTTCTTTTTTTATCATTGCTACGCAACGAAACGTTAACTAGTAATTAACGAATGAAAATTCAGCAAATTTTGGGCATATGCGATAGAAATAGTTTCTGAATATACACATAGGACAGCAGTAAACAGTCCAAGCTTTTTTTTTACCCCCACATAAGCTTCCATAAAAATGTTCATCGTTTTATTTTATTACTATCAAAAAATTGCAACTCGCTTTTTTGAGCAGTGATTTTGTTAAATCAATGTCTGCTAAAATATCCACGAAACATATTTGTCACTGAATTTAGAGCAAACTAAGAAACAATTAACTAAACACATTTTTACAAAATCAAAACAATACCAAATACATCTTTAAAATTCAATCAAGTTGAATATTAATGTGAATCAAATCAAATACGAAAAAATGTTAAATAATTTTAGTTGAAATCTCTACAATTGGTTTATATTTATAATAGATACCATTTGTAGTCATCACATTGGATCCAAACCAAAATAAAAGCTCAATTCGACCGAAAAAGTCTTGGAATATTTCAGTTTTGCAGGAATTCAAGTACGTCAGAAAAAACAGACCTCGCGACATCATTCGTATTATTCACTCGTTTTAATTAGAAAGATCAACACAATGTGCATAATAGGAAAAAATTATATGTATTTAATTTTTAAGCTTGCTGTAAAAAATGATCTAGAATAACATTTTTTAATTATCAAGCATTTATTAGATAAGCCATGCGTATGACGATCCAACACTTTATTAGAATGATTTTAAATTATTAATCTTTTGCAAAGCAAGGGTCCCCTAACACATCTCTCCTTTTTTCTTGTTTGCATTGATCAACTCTTCGACAAATTTTCTGTTACCATCAATCCTACAATTACTTGCATTTAATATTGACCATGTTTCCTGATAACTGATTCAGTACTGCCATTCTTGCATTTCAGCAATAAATGAAGAAAAAGTTGGTAAAATTTCCATACACCCTCCTGGGAAACTTTCCACGCTCTTTCGAAAGATTGCTTTTCCCCCCGTCTTGAAACGGGTCCTTGCCGTTAACTCCCGCAACGATGGGAAGTGGAATGCCGCAAAATCGAAGGGCGGATCCTTATTTTTATAGAAAATTGATCTTAAACGAAGACTTCTGATTTATTTTTCTAAATTTATTATTTTAAAGTGTTATGCATTGCCTTCAATCCAAAAAGCGATGTCAAAACTTTATTCACTATTCTCATATGAAAATATGAGATAGTCAAATTGAGATTATAAATAGTCAAAATGATAAAATAATGAAAAGTGCAAAATCTTGGAAATCGCTTTTTACAATCTCTTATCCTGTGTCTAAACTAGTGAGCTTTAGAAAAAACGAAGTAAACAGTATCAAATATACAAGTTGAGATCCGATGTATGTAAAACCGGAAGTGTCTTTATACACTTATATTAAATTTTTTAATACATATTTATAAAAATGGAATTATTTTGTTGTCTATTTTCCGCTTATCTTCTTTCGTACTAGATACTGAAATGTCTTCCACTAATATATTTTAGAATAGTGTAAGAATGCAACCACAAATGCAATATACATTTTAATACTTTTAAAACTTAATTAAAAATTATCAACTGATTTAATCGCATTTTAATTTCATGTAAGTGGAGCCCTATGCTAAAGAGTTTGAGAACAAGATTCCATAATTTTCAAAATTACAAAAAGCAAATTAAAATTTTGAAAGCATGACTTTAATACAATATTTCAAAAGCATGATTTTAAAAGACTGTTTTTATTTACAGTTAAAACTTTTTTCATTCAATTTAAAACTCGTTTTGTTTTTAATATTTTTCTTTATTAAATAATAAAATCATTTTCTATAAAATTAATAAATAAGTTGAACAATTATTTTATTCTATCTCAAATATGTAAAAATTAACTGAGATCAAAAACAGAATTAAAATCCATTACAGTGACCGAAAGAAAATGAATGGCTATTTATAAGGAAATCCGAAATGAAGACGCTAATTGTCAGTCATTGTAAAAATCAAAACTGAATCAGGAAACCGATAAATCCAAAGAATCCAAAAAACGCGGAATTTGAGCATCTACTCAAGACAAAGGAATAGGAATCGCGTTCCATTCCGTTATTTCATCAACCGAACATCTCTCCCTCGAATCCACCGACATTCTGCGAGTGAGGCCGAAATCCGGGGAATCTGCGTCAGGTCCGGGCGAAAAGCCGGCCGTGAACTGAAGGGAAAGACAGAAGAAAAGAATGAAATGTTCTGGGATTCCGCCGAGTGAAGGCCGAGAGAGAACGTTTCGTTCCATATGTCCGCAAGAGCGATGACGCCGAATGGATCCGATTTCCATATGTATAACTTCGCTGTTTATTGAATCGTGTCCTCCGAACAATGGCGACATTCATCAGGCGGTGGATCTCTACCCTACCTCAGCTTTTCGCCGAGGATGACAACGGCGCATTTTCGCTTCTCCAAGTGTTTATCGAGGAAATTTCTACGCTGTTCTTTCTTTTTATTTCTGCCTGCTTACTCGAGATATTTGCTGACATCACGAAACGTTTTGTAATACTTTCGTTGTGGCCCGTAAAGCAGCAGCGAGCGAAAGTGCGGAAAGTAGCGATGAAGGCTCCTTGACACATAAGTCCTTTCAATGCAGACCTTCCGCCAAGGTTTCTCCGAACTCTTCTTGACTTAAATTAATTATTCGTTGAAAGTATTCGAACTCCGAAGGCATTCAGTTTAATTCCGTCTGTACCTCTCATTTCCTGTTCCTTATCAAAATGACGACACGGGAATGAACGAAGCAAACGACAATAAACGCTTCCATTTTTAAGATAGAGTTTTTTTAAAAATATCTCTCAAATTAGTGAATTGTGTCTGTTGTTTTCTTATTCTGTATGAAATCATGAAGAAATTTGTTAAACATATTAAAATTTGTTAAATCTGACTGAACTGTTAGACTGATAGATTTTCAAATAATTCGATAATTATATTTTTATCGTCATAAAACTTGAAATTTAAATATTTTTTTTAATTATTTGCAAAATAAAGGAACAAGCATAAGGGGGAGAAAGATGAACAGCTAATTTTTTTTTCTTCAATATAAAAATCTATTAGTCTGAAGCAAAAACATAAAATTAAAAAAATCGTAATCATTAAGAAAGTAAATAAGGCCAATAAAGATAAGCTGTTGAGAATTCTAACACTTTAATTATCTGAATGACAAATTTGAAAAATATTATTATTTTTTTAAATTTATGCAAAATATTTGGAATCTCACTGAAATACGTGCTCTTTCGAATGAAAATAATGTCCAATATTTTACATCTATAGTTACACTGCTTCTTTTAAAAATTCGACTTCTTTGAAAGTAACTGTATCAACTAAGGATTCTTATAAGTACTTTCCTATTCTTAAAGATTTGTGTAATTTGGGGGAAATATTAATTCTAAAAATATTTTTTGCACTTTCATATGATATCTTAACTTTTGATTTTCAGAATGAAAAATAAGCTTCAAAATAATAAATACTTTCCCGATTAAGAACCTTAAACTCATATCCCGATGATCATTACAATGATTCAGGTGCCAAAGAATGGTTCCATTTTCTTTTTCAAACTCAAGTTTTCAACTTTTTTTTTTCATTCGATCCTTATGATATCATTTGAAATCAAAACAACATATTTAGGGTAGAATTTTTTTGGTTCGAAAATTGTAATGCTGTAGAAGACATCATTTAAAAGACAACCTTCCACGCTCCACGAGTTAAGAACCGTTTCATTCCAACGAATAAAAAATATTTCTTAGGACTTGGATTTTAAAACGCTTCCATAATATAAAAGAAAATTAAATGAATTAATGTTTTGAATTGCGCTAAAATTCATTTTTTTACAAATTTTTTGTTCTGCATTGTTCATTCTTCTTTTCAGAATTCGTGATAAGAAGATTTATTTTAAAAATCAAAATATTATCTAGAAATGGGAAACATTCGTGAATAAGGTTAAAGGGTTAATTAGGGAAGACATTTCTCTCCAACCGAATCCGACCAGTTCCAAGTAAAAGAATTTACATGAATCATCAATTATTAGGACTATTCAGATTATAAAACCGTTACTTGACTATTTCAGATTATAAAACCGTTTTAAATCATCTTTTAGTTCAATCCGTTGCGACTTTTAAATTTATGAATAAAATTTGGAATTTAGGAGCAAAACTTTTATGAGTGACTTCCATTCAACCTTGTGCTTCGAATAACCTAGTTTCACATCTTTATGTTATGTTAAACAGAAATGATAAATTATAAGAAAAAGTCTCTTACTCTTATCTTAAACTAGTCGCCTTTGGCGACCAGCCAGTTTATCAATCAATGATGGTTAAAAGGTTCAATTATTTCATGTAAGTTGTCTTTAATAGGTTTTTCACTAAAATATTTTTATGTTCGAAATTTTGATAGCCATATAATTTATTCAAGCTAACATAAAGACCTTAATCCATAATTTACTGCTTTCTGTAAGATTTCGTAAAATTTCAACTTTCAATTAAAGTAGAAATAATTAAAATTCAGTTAATATAAAAAATATTGTTTACTGAAACCAAGCTTTTTTAAAAAAAAAATATGAATATTGAAAACCCAGTCATTCAGCATATATGTTCACTATAGAATAGTTTCCTTAATTTATGTAGTATCTCAAAAATTATTCAACAAAAAGTTCTTAGATTAATCATTGAATTCATCTTTTGGTTTTACTTTCAAAAAGATTAAAAGACGTGAATAAAAATATGTTATTTTTTTCCGTTTAAAATTACGCTTCAGAAAATTATGATCTAAATTTTATACGCTTCTTCATTTCTAAGGAAAATATTCTTGACATTTCAGCTCTAAAATTAATAATTGAATGTTTTATCTCTTCTGCTATCAAATCTGATCAATTTCTGAAGTTTTAAATAGAACAGTTTTGAACAATCCTCATTTTCATAATCTTAGGTCAATCAGTCTTGGGGGAAAAAACTGAGCATAATTGGCGTCATCATCTTTGAAGTGGTCTAAAATTGTCCATATTTATTGGATAGTCATATTCAAATTTTCATAAATCAGTTGTTTTATACTTTATTATACTTTAGTCAGCATAATGGCAACATGTTTATAAAAGACATGATCATGCAGGTTCAATTTTATTTTTTATTTTGCGTGAAATAAAAATTAAAAATATGTTTAAGATGTGTGTTTTTAAGTTCCTTAAAAAATGAGCTATTTTTCAGGCTAAAATTTTGATATTATTAAAAAGACAATTTTTGGTTTTTTAACTTAACGTAAAAATACTTTTTCTGCAATTATATTTTTGGAAGTTAAAGCGAAAAACTTCGAAACTTCACTCAATTTTTATTAAATAAAAATTGTACTTTAAAATGTTAAAGAAAAATCTCCAAAATTAGGATTTTCTACCTCCAATGTATACATATATCAAATGTGTTAGTCATTTCGATTTTTCTAAACTGACTGCTAAAACACCATCATAATTTTTATTTGATTCGGATTAGATATATAAAGTGCCACCGAAGATAAATAAATCGTCCTTCACTAAAATTAGAGCCCAAGTAATTTTGTTATTATTTAGAGTTTGAGAACGAGCCTTAGAATGATGTGATAGTAATGCGAATATGATTTTCAAAATAGTATTAATAAAAATAGCTTGTAAAATAACTTAATTTTTAGTAAATATTGCAATATTACGAACCTGAAAAGCAAAAGTCAATGTTAAGCTTTGATTTCATTAAATCAGAATAATGCATATTGTTTTGTAAAATTACACTAAGCACTCGAGAAAAATTCTTGCAGTAAGTTCGTGAATACTATCAAAAAATGTGAAAAAGTCATATTTAACACCAAGGCCTATATAATTTTAAAAAATTATTTGAATTAAACATCTTTTTAAAAAGTTTGAAAGGGATTTAAACTTGTTTGAAAATATTCCGATTTTTGAATTCTTAAGAATACATTTGGCTGGTTGCCCTTTTATGGGTTATGATTAATTAAGTTTTTCAAAAAATGTATTTTTAAATGTGAAAAGTACTCTCCAAATGTCTTTTCAAAAAATAAGTTAAAAATCCCCACTGTAAGCCAGACTTTATAATAGATTAACATAGAATATTAGGCAATAGAAAATAATTGTAAAAATTATTAGTTTTTTTTTTATTTGTGTGTGTTGGGGGGAGGGCACCTCTAGAAATTTAACTTAAATTCATCTTAAAAATATCATTTCACTTAAAGATTTTTCATAAAGCTTGGTCTTTTGCATTTTGTCTATTTTGACTAATATTTTTCAATGTTTTCAGTTCCATGGATAGTGAATTTCTTTACGGGACTTATCTCTTATACTTTATAGGGTTGCCTTTTCTATCAAGTTACTTTCGGCTTATAACCAAGGGCGCAATGATTCGTGAGAACTTAAAAATTCAAAGTTTTTCTTTCAACTTTAATTAAAAGATTTATTTGAGTGCAAAACATTTTAACTTCAGTAACCGCTTACCAGTTTTGCCCCTATGTCGTACGTGCATCGATTTACTGAATTTTGATAGCTGTAAGCTAAAAAATAAACCATTTACAGTGATTATAATTTAATATGAAAATTACTTCGAATACATAGATAAGTCACGTATTCAATGGATTTCCATTTGAAACAAAATAAGAAAATACTCTTAAAATAGAAGGTGTCGTCTTAATTCCTCATCTTAATTATTCGTAAAATTCGTTCAGTTCAAAAATACACATTCAGGGGTAGTTAATAAAAAATAATCTTACACTTACAACACAACTCCCCCCCCCCTCAAAAATACTAAATTTTGCTTTCATTCTTTCGACTAAAGTGTCTAAAACACATATTCAGTTTTCTCTATTAGACTACGAAGCAAAAGACGATCACGAATAGTTACGGTCAGTCGGTGTGGGCTGTCTAGGTGTCGCTCCTAGATTGCCGGGGGAGGAAGCTTGCTCAAGTGAATAATTAAAGAGAATATTTTTAGCCGCCAAATAAATGAATAATTTTTAAATTACGAATTCCGTCTATTGCATATTATTAAAATTATATTGATGCTTTATTAAATATAATTGATTTTTTTACTTAGTTATTACAGTATTAATAAACACCGAACGCCTATTTAATTGGTATTCTTCACAAACATGGTCACCTTACAATGCTAAATTATAGTAAATAAATGAAAACTTACGAAATTACGAACTCTCGAAATTACTACAACAGAAAGAAATTATAATAAATCATGGATACACTTTCAAGCTTAAAACGGGCTGAAATATGAACCTGTGCTGACATGTTAGTCACAAAAAAAGAATCTCCTAAAGTGCAGTGTGAGCAGCCGTCATTTACTTAAATATACCACTAGTTGCAATAGTGATGAGAGGGCAAATTGCACCACGAGAGGACGATCAAATTTTTTAATCATTCAAAAATCTCCGAATCGGAAAGATACCCAAACAGTAGTGACAGGCACACGAAAAGAAAAGCAAGTTTATATTCCTTTGAACTGATATCAGATTGAAAATTCGACGAGTTACATTAAGGAATCAGAACTTTAAATAAATATATGTGGGGCTTAAGACATTTCTTACATATAAAACGTTTATAAATTTTGTATAATAATAATTTAATGTTATTAACAAACTACAAAAGAAATTTCTTCAAAATTAACAAATAAAAGATACATTCAATAAAAATTTCTTTAAAAAACGCTGCTAAATGCCGATTGAAAGTGAAGTTTAAAAATTAATTTAGAAAATCGAATTCCAAGTCTCTCTCTCTCTCTCTCTCTCTCTCTCTCTCTCTGTGTGTGTGTGTGTGTGTGTGTGTGTTAATACTGCTAACATACATAAAGGAAGATATGCGCACTGAACGAAAGTAGATAAATGGAGAGATCATTGGTATTCATCAGCCAAATCATAAATGTACACCTTTTGAAAGTGAATTTGGTACATTCAAATATGAAGTGTTTAATGCCAGAACTTCACCATTAAGGCGATAATGCATATTTCCAAAACAATTTGGCAGAAATATAAGATTTTGAAAAAAAGAATATCTATGATTGAAGCCACAATAAGAACAGTCCTCTAAAAGAAACAATCCATGCATGAGAAGATAAAATTTAATTTTTAATTGGCTGGTCAAACAACCTCGCAATTTTAATTTTAGGCTTAACGCCAAATTAAATAAAATTTCTTTAGATATTTGAATTCCTGCTGAGAAGCTGTTCACACTTAAAGATAATTTTTCTATTTTGGAGAGGGTTTAGACTGTTAAAGATTATTATTAGAGGTGATTTGAAATAGAATAAGAGGGCAAGTAATGGAAAGAGTAAACTAGAGTTTTCAAAACTCATCTCATCTACACATTCCTGAATCTTTCCGTGAAGAGATTTTTAAAAATTCACGATATCCATTTAAAGAAGTACTTAGAATTAATTCTTCTGAATACAAAATGTAAGCAACGAATATTTGCTTTAGTTCTGTTCAATGATTATGTTTAATAATTTGTACCTTTTTTCCAAAATGTTTTTCTTAAAATTGAAAAATGCATATAATTTTTGTTTTGTTATATTTGAGAACAGTTTGTAGGAAATTAGGACTTCAATACTATGTTGAGTTTTATTCTTTAAACGTATTAGTTGAAAAAACAGATTTAAATTATCCCTATACTCGAAGTAGCAATTCAGTACGGAGGAGTCATCTCTCATCCAATTATATACACTTGGCATTCATGACGGACAATTCTTTCCTTCCTTTTGTTCTGTAGTCAGTGCAAAGAATAATTAACAATTGCCCTACAGTCCCAACAAATATTTTAGGGCCTTAGTTGTTTCTGAAAAAATAGGCCAGCCATTGCTAATCTGAAATGCATCTATTTCGATAAATTTGAAATATTTAGGACTAATCTATATGGATCTCAGTGATAAAGATAAATGCACAAAATCAAAAAAAAAAAAAAAAATAATAATCCTCAAATGATAAATCGTTTTTCAAACCCCGTTCGCTAACTTAGAATTGCGTAAAGATTTTTTTTAGTTCTTTTACATTAATTGATAACAGAACTATTTTGTACTTTACTTACTACACAATGCAGATTATTATGATTATCTGCACTGATGCATGATTGCTGCTGTGTCTCAAGCAAAAAATCTATAAACCCCTTTCGACAGGAATGAAAGTCATCCTAAACTTGTAAGGGGCTGCAATCATGCACCGAACTGCTGCTCGTATGGTTTTCGATAAGAATCCGACTTTCCTTTGCACGCAGAATTTCGAATGAAAAGCATTGTCTAACTCCTTTGTGTCTTTTCTACTGTTTCAGGATCTCACGTTTCTCCACTCTTCCCCCATCTAATTGAATTATAAACCAATGGAAAAGGGGAAAAGTTCAATAATCGATTTTTTTAGTGCTTGTTTCGTTACTTATTTATTCTTCTCGAAAGAATGCTCACTTTTGACGCAGACGATATCTCTGGATTCGATCGGCAGGATGAACAACGCTCCTGTTTGGTTGCAATAGAACGGGCGGCACTAGGAATATCAAGAAATCTGGCCATACAAGGGTTAAGATGTATTTTCAATTAAATATTTAACCTAAAACTGAAAAAACAATAAGTCGCATATTTTAAAAAATATATTTCTCCAATTTGAAAATATAATAAAATAGTATTAAAAAATACATTTTTGAATAATATAACAATTAAATAAACCAAAATTAATACTATTGGAATTCGTAATTTTAGTGAATATACCAAAAATATAAATTAAAGCAATAATAACTATTCGAATATTATATTTTTAGTTTAGTTTGCTTCCAAGGGACAAATGTTAAGAAATTGTGTACTCATCGATCAATCACTTTCTTATCAAAAAATTGGACTCCGTTTTAGGCCCCGCTCAGTATTTCCATACCAAATAGTGTCACAATGCAGTCAATTTTTAAAATGGGGGCAGGTCACCTCTCGGTTCGAACGAGACAGCGGAAAGGACTGGCTTCTTGCGAGTGATAAAAGCCGAGAAAGAAAAGATTCAAACCGCAGTTGGGGAGCCACCTCTGCTTGCGTGATTCTTTCGTACTTCTTGGATTTAAATTTCGGAATTCTTTGAAGTATAGGAACTATAAATGATTTAGGAATTAATTTCAAATACTAAATATAATTACTTATTGGTTAATAATAGAATGCTCAACATATAATCAATACATCCTTTCATTCATTTATTTTTTATCTTCTACTTTAAAAGAGTCACAAAATAATAAAAACGATTTGATTTCCTCATTACTTAACTTATCTCATTTTCTTATGTATGAATCAAGCACGCAAGAATAAAAAAGTATCTCCCAAACGATTATTCTACAAATAGCTTTAAGCTGTGTATTTAAACAAATTTAGATTATTTTTAGGAATTACAATTGTTTTTACGATACAATAAAAAGGAAAAGTCATGTTACTTTTCTGGATGATTATTTAAAAATACTTTTACTGTTTTATTTATATAAAAGAGTTATATTAAACAGAATCAAAAAGATACAGCGAAGAATTGAAACAAATGTTTGGCAAGAAAAATAACAAATTTTTCAAAAACAGGTTGTACCGTTTTCCTTATTTATTCGAGCAAATTCAATGGGATTAATGAAATGGTCAACACCACAATGATAAACTGATTTCAATTTTGAGTAAAAAGGTCTCACTTTTATTGAGATCTCAACTTACCCCTACATTTTACATGTCAGAACATTATGTTGTTTTGGGGAATTAGGTCTTTGGCGTCAACAAGAATCCGTAAGCGAAAAATAAAAATTTTATTAAATGCACGAGTATCTTAAAAAATCAGCCTTTAATAACGCGTTGTCATTGCATTTACAAAAGGTCTGATTAAAATAATAATTTAATGACTGCAGTAAATAAAACCTAGAAAAATGTCATTTTGAGCACGTGATTGTATGAAAGGATTATATCAAAGGAAATAAATAGGAAATGGAATATTTTTTGAAACGATAAATGCGACAACGTTTTTTGGATACTAAATAGTACCTTCGTAATACTAAAGGTACTAATTCAATGAAACAATAAAATAAATCAAAATATAGTTTAACTTGCACGAGCATGAATAAAATATAAGTTTCTGAGAATTTGCATGGAAAAACTTGAATTTTTTTTCCAAATAAACATATTTTTTTAATTTTCACAACATCTTTAATATCGATTTTTTACTCATAATCTACATTGCAATATATATTTTTGAAATAGCGAATAATTCCTTTTGTGAACCTGCGAATTTGATTCAAGTGTCAGACTTGTCATTTCTCCACTGTTATAGAGACAAACACCAAAACCTTGCTCTAAACCACTCTGGAAATCACACGGGCCGACTGTTCCGACACGTCCAAAGGCATTCGTGTAGCTGCAATCGCGATGGCGAGAATGAGGCCCTGGAAACATCTCCAGCTAAGGAAATGTCGACAAACAAAATTACACAATTAAAATGTTTATCAGCAGAAAGAACTCAACAATTAGAAAAAAACTCGGTCGTTTATCATGAAATTTTATGCTAAAGCATGATTTATTACAATACTATGCAATAGTTATTCATCCATCATAAAATATTTTAAAGATGGTACAATTCTTGAAAAACTTAGGAGATGAACTTAAAGTCATTATTCGACCCTCTCAATAAAAAAAAATTAAAAGGAAATCTGCTATGCATATCTCATTGTATCATGTCAGGACATAATTTCTTGAACGGTCAAGCACCACATGCTCGTTCAAGTTAAATTATATTTGTATTCATTTTAATTGTTTCATTGAATGAGTCACTTTAGAACTGCAAATGATCCAAAAAACTTTGTCTCGCATTGATTGTGTAAAAAAATATCGCATTTCCTATTTATTTCATTTCATTTAATCACGTGCTCAAAATGGCCTTTTTCTAGGTTTTATTTGCTGTAGTCATTAACTTTTTTAAAAAATCAGAGCTTTTGCAAAGGCAATGGCAACGCGTTATTAAAAGCCGATTTTTTTAAAATGCTCGTGCAGATAATAAAATTTTTATTTTTCACCTACAGATTTTTGTTGACGCCAAAAACCTCATCCCAAAAACAATATTATATTCCGAAATGATTAAAAAAATACTTTATCCATCCAGATTTTACTTTGTGCGTAATGAAAACCTACGAAAAACTAAAATGTCTGGTAACCCAAAACTCTATTAACAGATATAAAAGCACCCGTCAAGCCACTATAACTTAATTTTTGTACAAGAACTATATAAATTGTGTAAATTGACAACCTACTATAACATTGTAACTATCCTTTACAATTATTATAAACAACAGCTAATGCAAAAATTCGCAACATTAAAGAGTAAACAAGTAATATAAAAAAAATTAAATCAATTCCTACTTAGGTCAACAAAGAAAAAAATTTTAATTTCTTTTTATTAAATAATTACAATTAATATAAATGATTTATCAAAAAATCATTGATTTTTGCAAAGATTGAGCTCACATTATTCATCTTCACGTGAAAAATACCGAATTCCTTGCATTTTAGTTATTGAACTATTGCCTGATGATTTCAATTTTCATTGAAACTGCTAAAACTACTCGATTTAAAATATTAAAAATTAATTAAATTTAATTAGTGAATCAATATTTGAAAAACTGTTTTAACATCATCAAGTGTCATTCACTGCAAATTTAAAAAAAATGTATTTGAACTTGAGTGGATGAATAAAAAGCATTATTATAACGATTGAAAATTTGAACAATATATATATATATAGGAATAGTGTGAACTAACAGTAGGAATTGATAAAATTGCTAAACTCCTTAGTAGTAGTAAGAACGGTAACAAAAATAACAGAAGCTTCTAAATATCTTTGGGATTTTCAAATGTAGAATTTGTTCATTTAAGAGATTGCTGGACGGCACATTTTTTCCAAAGTTATCACTTCACATCTGTACCAACAAGAGCGCAAGAATGAGTAAGAAATAAGATTTAATTTTTATAAGAATAGAATTGCACATTATTTTTGATCACTGAATATTATTAGCCATTTTTTTAATGTTTTTTTTTTTTTCATTTTAATTCTCTTACTACAAAAAAAGGCACGAATCCGTAAAAGAAAAAAAAAGATGGACTTACTGTTAGATGCAAGATGGATTTCAAGAGGTTTTTTTTTTAATAGGAAAGTTTAGGACGAGGAGTAAATGAAGCAGTAAATAATAGATCTAGATTTTGATATATTCAGTGGTTATCAAGTAACTTAAATTTCGCAGATGCGGATATAAATTTGTTTGCCATTTTTTTAATACTCGAAGCGTTACCTATTTGTACTTGAAACCAAAATTTGCTTTCTATTAATTTTTTTAACTAAAAATCGAATGTTTCAGGAAAAAAGAATTTAAATTTAAAGGCTATTCTAAGAAACATAAATAACTTTCAATTTGATAAAAGAAATCGGTAAATGTGTAATTATAGTAATAACTTCTTTATCAATTGCAAATTTTGAATTCCGAAAAAGTTTTCACTGAAACATCTTATTGTATCTGTGGCAATGATACATGGATAAAATTGAGTTTTTCTTCGAAAAATAGTATTCTTCTTATATCAGTTTATTATAATACTCGATGCTTGTAGTCTTATTGGTTATCCCAGCAAAGTTTTATAAATTTTAAATTTTAATATGCTTGAAACTCGTTCTATTTCAGAAATCTTACTGCACGTTCCCTATTTATAATTTCACCTAAATTTGAACTTTAATCTGAAATAAGAAGTGATTAAACTTCAACTACTTGCTAGGTGAATAGAAAAGATGATACTTGATGAATTTTTTTTTGTTATACTGGATGTACCTCATAATTCCTTTTGCATCTTTAAGAATTTATGCTTTTCTGATTCAATTAGAAAATTTAGCGTATCGCATTAAGAAAGCAACACTTGAAGAGCGATAATATACTTTGATAGATTCAGTTATATTAGAGAAAATAGAGTATTTTATTTATTACTTTAACAATACCTTTTCTTCTTTTCAAATACATTTCTTAGTCAGTATTTGCTCCTAGACTTTGTATGTTTTGTAAAAAATCTCATTGCTGCTGTACAGTATTATTAATTACTATATGCATACGCACATAACATGTGTTCTGTTTTCTGTCAATTTTAGAATTTTTTTCTGGTGCTTTCTGAAATACGCATGACTCTCTCTCTCCTCCCACTTATGATTGCGTAAATTCAGAGCGAATCTCTACATTTCGGACTCAAGAGACGTGAAAAGGCGTTAAAGTCCTTTCAACCATTCGCTTATTAAGATCAAAAGTGCACCTGCGCGAAATGAGGATCAGAGAAAATAATAAAATAGTGCCTTTCCCTTCTTCAAATTTTATACTTATAATGCTAAGTTTTACTAAAAAAAATGGTATTAGATAAAATATAAAGTATTCTTATGTTAAAACATTTGGTAAAAATGAGTTTAGTGTGCCACTTGCGGCGCCAAGGATGTCAAGTCGCCAATAGAAATAACGGACAAAGTAAACAAACACTTCTGCGGAATAGTTACGGTTTTCCGCATTATAATTATGATGTTTATTGATAAGTATTTTTTTTCAGGCTGGCCGCCCCGGTTTGCTGGGTGCAGAGCAAAAATGAGACCTTCGACATCTGCAGAAGGTACAGGGCAGAATTTTTTTACCTTAAAAAAACATCCTACAGCTTCGCTTTCAGCGGGAGCGGGAACCCAGTAGCTTCGCTAGCACACTGAACATAAGGACTGTGTGAATAAAAGAAAATAGCACGTAATCAAAAGAAGAGAAAGAACGGAGGAAGAAGCAATAAAGCAATTCTCCATAAAATAATTTCAAACAAGCATCCTTTCCTAACGTCATCAACTCGTAAAAAATATATACATTTCACTCACCCTTCATTCATTCTCCAGGTTCGAAATATTGCCTTCCATTCCATATATCCGACATCCTTTCTTGCACAATTTGCGACATAACAAATTGTGAAGGAAACCAACCATTAGAGCAAAAAAAGAATTGCCAGAACTGCGAAGAATTCCATTGCATCTGACTTTTAAGGTAAGAATACAGACGATTTCGGAAAATACGAATTCCGACGATTTTTTAAAGCGCATATTGACAATTAGAAATGGCAAAAGAATAAAGATTTTCAATTTGTTTTCACAATAAAAATAAAATTTTGTCTTAACAGCTGTAAGAAAAACTTTTATTTATAATGAAGAACAAAATTAAATTCTTTAATAGATATAATCTATTATTTTTAATTTAAAATTTTTTATAAAATAGTCGTAGTTCCTGTTCAACTCAACTGTTGTTAAAAGTAATAAACAAAACAGCATTAGGGTTGCTAGAAGAGCGTTCCGTTGGGTTACTATATTGACGACAAACTCAGCGGGTACACTAATCTTCACTTTAACCAAACATTTTTGTTTTTAGTGTGAATCAATATTAATTAATGACTGAGTTTATTTATTTTTTGGCACTCTGAAATTATTAATCGTTATTAGCGATCAAAAATAAAAGAAAAAATATAAAAAAGGAAAATTGTTCAAAAATGTGTTGCTATTTGACTCTATTTGATGTATGAACTAAAAGGAATATGTTCGTCATAACCAATGAAGTTTATGAATTGCATTGTTATATTTAAATATTAAAAAATAATGTAAATTGGTTTTCTGAATACATGAGAATTAGTTAAAATGATTTATCAATTTTGGAAACAAAGAAAATTTAATTTATAATAATTGCACAGTATTAATTGATTTAATTAGTTGTAAGATTGTGTATAGAAAAAATAATAGGAAATCAATTGTTACAGATTCTTTTCGAACTAAGCAAAATTATAATCTACTAAAGATATGTATTCAATGACACAAGCAAAAGATTTTATATCACCCCTTTATCTAAAAAATTGCTAAATATGGTCTGAAATGTATGAATAATCACAAGCTCATAATTCCTGCACAGGACAAAAATACTAGATTTCATAAGTTGTAAAATTTTATAAAATGTACACTTTTTTATTGATACTTTGTTAATAATAATTTTTTTGCATATTCTACATCAAATAATCTGATATTAGTTCTCTAATGTCGTTCATTAATTGTGAAGAATCGTTCAGCTGCATCTTCGTGACAGCGCCCAAGATTTTCTGAAAAACTCTCTAAATGACTTTGTAAGTCATAAATATGTTTATTTTACAACAAAAATCTCTCTTGCTAATCAAAATAATTTTCAGTCTTGTGATCATCCAAAAAATTCGTTGGATGATGTCAAGTTGAGAAAAGCTGGTCCATGCCTTCCGTTCTGTTCTTAGAAACCAAGAAATGAGAATTATTGAAAAGAGATTTGATTTTCTCTCTCTGTACTTATTGTTTTGATTTGCTCTGTTATTATTCTACTTATTTTATAAAATGTTTAATCATATTTATATAAAACAAAAACTATCTGATGAGTAGTTCCCTTGAAACTGTTTTATAGAACTTATCTTTAAACACAGTCAAGGGCTCACAACTGGCATTTATTTCTTCAAAAAATGTGTTTTGTTCATTGGACTACTTTTCTCTAAGCCAATAATATTGTTTTAACACGAAAAAGAACCTTTCATGACGTGTCATTGCTCCGAAAAGGTAGCTAACCATTTTTATATGCACAAAAAATCTCTATTAATGTTTGTCAACTTCTTCTTAACCAAAACTATATTAGCATATTTCATTCTTATTCAACATAGGATTTTCGATGCAAGAATACATATTAATAAACTTTCTGTTTTTCTTTTCATATGTTTCTATTGTTCGAGAATAATTTACTCTTTAAAGTTTGAAAACTTTTATAATTTAGATATATTAAATCTCAAAAAGTGGAACTGATAGAAAAATATATATAAAAAACCGGTCCACCCAATTTAATTAAAATTAGTTTAAAAATCCTCATGCATAAAACAAAAAAAGAAATTATTAATTCATAATAAAATGTCTATTTTTGGTAAATGAATAATCATGTGACTCCACTAAGAGAAGTAGAAAATTTCTTTTGTTGAAATCATATGACATCTAATTGCATATCTACAGCATCCAATCGTCTTTTGAATTTTGCTTGCTTTGTAACTATAACAAGACAGAGGCTTTAGTATTTTCTTTTATTGGGTTTGGGGCATTTTGGGCAATGAAAGGACAGATTGTGCAATTATAATTTCTGCGTCATCATTTCTGGCGCAATCCATCACATGCTGCGAGGGTGGGACGTCGTTTGTGGGTCAACATCTTAGATTCGCGGCTAATCTTAGCTTCTCTTTTCTTTTCTGCAGGAATTATGGCATCGACGGATCCACAGCATGTTACTGTCAATAAAACCATAAACAGTTTTCTCCTCCTACGAGAAGTTGAAATCGACACTGTTCCTTATAGAGGACACGTCTTTCACTCACCACCATCTACTCTTAGGTGAAATGGCACCTTTCGTCCCCTGCAACGCATTAATTGTAGTATGAAACATCTTTCAGTTGAAGGTCCTTCTTTTGATTCTCATTGTTATGGACATTTTCATTTAGGGGATTTTAACCTGAAGGATTAAAAGGTAAGGAATATTACCCTAATGTTTTTAAATTTTGAAGTCAGTTGAGTTTTTATCATGTCAGAACATGATGTTGTTTTGGGGATGAGGTTTTGGGCGTCAACAAAAATCTGTAGGCGAAAAAATAAAAAAATTTCTTATCTGATTTCTTACGAGATTTTAATAACGCGTTGGCATTGCATTTAAAAAAGGTCTGATTTTTAAAAAATAAGTTAATAATTACCGCAAATAAAACCTTGAAAATTTTCATTTTGAGCGCATGATTTTATGAAATGAAATAAATAGGAAATGGGATTTTTTTAAACAATAAATGCGATACAAATTTTTTTGGGTCGTTTGCAATATTAGAGTTATTCATTCGATGAAACGATTAAAATGAATAAAAAATATAATTTAACTTGCACTAGCACGTGGTGCTAGGCCGTTCAAGGAATGATATTCTGACATGATACATTGAAATATGCATAGCTGATTTCATTTTAATCTTTTTATGGGGATTGAATCTTAGAGCTTCGCTTATTATTTCGCTCGTATTGGAATCTTTTGGAAAAATTTTACATTTCATTTTTAAATGAGTTTTTAAATTAAGAACGACAAAGATAGTTTTAAATTTTACTTCCCGCTGTTTTGTTTGCATTCTGCAAATATTTGACGCAGGTAAGCTAAGAATGTGTGTTGCGATAGAAACCTCGAATACCCAACCCACTCTCCCTAAAATCTCATGGCAAACGAAAGCGATAGGAGCTGCATAGAAAGCAGTGAAGTGACATCAGACCATTTGTCTCTTGTCATGAGTGCAACCTTTCCGAAAATGAAATCATTGCGACGCTTTAATGAATTTCATGTTATAGTGAATTGATTCCTTATTTGTAAAAAAAAATAGTAATCTTTTTCCGCTTTCTTGAAAACGTAGTGTACGACGAGCAATTGTAATAACAATTTTTTTAAAAATAGCATCAAAATTCGATAAATCACTTCGTTTTCTTTTTTCCTGGATCCGGAAAACTCATTTCTGGACTCAAACTGATTCAGAAAAGGAACAAGCTACATGATATTTTGAATCTGTGTTATAAGGGCATTGCCTATACTTATATACCGTCCAGAAATGCCACGAATCTGCGAAGCTGCTCTTTTAGATTGAAAAAAAAAAGAAATATAAACAACAATTAATAGATCATTATAAAAAAAATTTCCGAAAAATAAACATGGCAGTAACAAATCTCGTTTTTATAAAGATATAAATAAAAATATTATGCCCCATATATCGAACATCCAAGCGTTTGCGAGAACCTTCAGTTTAAATAAGTTAATTAAAAATACGATCGCTATGAGGTCAGATAGTCTAGCCAAAGTAAATCATTGGTAATACAATGAATTTTATAAGCTAAAATTTCAGTTTATTGCTGCTTTCAAGAGCAATATTTAAATTTGATTTCAACTAGTTTTCTCCGTTATAAAACGAATAGCGGTACAGAATTTTTCAAATTCCTCCAGATTGATATTAAAGAGTGAATTGGTATGTCACTTAACCTGCCTTGATTTTCGTGATTACAAGAAAAAGCTCGAATTTTCATGACGTATATAAAGCAAGTGTCAAAAGTTTGAACGTTACTTTTGTGATCAAAGCCTTATCCGTCACTAATATTAACGCCGTCAATAAATTAAATAGCCGTTAATTTAATCGAGCCTTAAAGGCTAGCCGTTAGACCTTTTCTGGCGCCAGCGAGAACTGTAAACTAATTCATTTTACGCTTTCTTAATTGCATCTCACATAAAACCGATGCCTCGTAACTGTTGTTGACACGCTTCGAACCCTCTAAATCCTCTTCACACTCAATTTTAACGTCCTTCAAACTTTTACGCAAGTGAGTGAGAAGCTCACATTTTTGTCTCAAAGGCTTTTTAACTGTTTTGGATTCTCTCTTGGAAACTAAAATCTGCTAAAGATGTAAAAATATCTACTTTGCTGCATCAGTTTAACAGAAATATCGTCGGGTGATTTTGATTTCATTTAAAAGCAAAATCACAATGTATGAAGCAAATCTTACGTGGTTTTTTTTTGTTGTGCTATTTGCTTTAAACATTTCCGGTTGATTCCCGACCGACCCTGTTGCACGACTCCCTCGTTCACAACGGGATATTCTTCAGTATTTTATCACGATTTATTTTGCTTTGTTGTGGTTCAAAATGAAACAAGATGGATCTTATGAAAGTCATTGTAGATCCACTTCTCCCCCTCCGGGTTTCAATCAAATTTTGCTCACTTTTTTTTACTAACAAAGGAAAAAAAATACCGTCACCTTTTCAAAGTGCAAAATCCTTTAAGTATTCATTTAATTAAAAAAATTAATCGAAATTCAGTCATTCTTTTGCATTAACTTCGGGTTAAATTAACTTCGGGTTAGGAATAAATGAATCTTATTTCTTCTAGTTAAAATTCAAATTTTTTTCACTTCATTAATATCCAATTCTATTTTTGTGCAATAATTAATTCTACCGTTAAGAACTTTTTTAAATTATAAATTTTTGCACCACTATTTTTTTAACTGTAATTTGCTTTAAATGCATATTTTTCGGTGCGTTCTTTAAATCATTTAAAGGCAAATAAGAAAAGGGAAGCCCTTGCGGTCCAGATGTGCACAGACAACGACTGCTTCAGGAGACGAAAAACTGATCCATTTTCCACAAAAACTTCAAAAGAAATTATTCCAAAGAAAAAAATTGTTTAACAGTTACAATTTCATTTTTGCACAATTTTTCTTTCGGATACTATCAATTTTTTAGAAATTTAAAGCAGATGATTTTGAAGCAAGGAAGTAATTAATTACTCCTCAGCTGGGCAACATTATAGCTTTGAGCTACTCAATCACTATTTAATTTCTGTTTACGCTTATGTTTTGCTACCTTTCTTAATGGCACAGAACTAGTGCCTTGACAATACCTAAAATTAAATAAAGCTTTTAACACAAAGCTTTTTTTAGCGTGAAACAAACGCTCAATGCCAGCAGCAGCTTCAAGCTATGAGAAATAATCAGAATTTTGTTTATCTTTTGTAGCACTTCGCTGCAAATTATTCGAGAAAATATTGTTTTAAACCCTCTTAAAATTAAAAATATTCATCTTTTCAACAGTGTCAGTTCAATTTCTGTGCAATTTTTTTCAATCGCCATTAATATTTAAAAAAATCTTTAACTCAGATTGTTTTAAAATAAGAAAATTTATTGGTAATTCTTTGCAACAACTTTATTTTAACTACTCTACAACTAGTTTTTTGTAAATTTCACTTTTATATCCATATACAGTTATGGGAGACGTTTTTTTTTTTGGAGGGGGAGGGCAGGGTGTTTCGTTGTTGTTTGTTTTTAAACTATTGATTTAAAGATGACCAAAAAAGCATTTGTGAAACATCCAAATTCCAACGGAGTTGAAATAAACCATAAGAGGAATATTCCGAAATTTGTGAAAAAGTTCATTTTATCATGCATTTGAGTACATTATCCTCTTAAAACAAATAAATAATTCGCAGTTTCTCATTTGTTCCTGAAAAAATTTAGATTATCCCTCATTCCGGTAAGCGATATTTCCCTCAGTTAATAAAAATATGCAAATAATGCGATTTTGCTGATCATATTGAAATGTATATCGAACAAATGAATTTAATATTATGGATTTTTTTTCAAGATTTTATAATTTTTTTTAATGTTTTAGAAATTTTTTGAGTATCATTACTTTTGAAATTATTTATTTTTAGTTTTTTCATTTATAGCTATTTTCACTTTTGTTCGATTTACTATTCTCCTTTCCATTTAGTTTCTTTCTTCTTCTTCTTCTTCTTTTTTTTTTTGAGTAAAAAGGAGGGGGCAATTTTGAACAAATCTGCAATGAAAAAAATTTCTCCTCTATTCAGCATTACGATATAAACTTTGAGCACCACCACCCCAAGATCACAAATCACGCGGCGAACGCCTCCAACGCCTTTGCAGAAATCCGCCATTGGTTCAGTGGCGTCATTTTCAAGCCATGAGATCATGTCGACGTTTGTCTTTGGAACTAAACTTCCTGCCTCTGCCACTACTTTCTGTTCTTTCTTTTAAAATAAGTTTTAAAACAAATTCTCTTTGAATTGTTTGTTCATGACTTGGCATGGACTAAAATATATTTTCCGAATCAGCAAAGTTCTCATTTCTTTGAATTATCTGGTCCATGACGTTCTTCAGATTGTCAAAGAGGTGGTGTGCATATGAAATAAGGTTAAACAGACGTTTGAAACCATCAGTACTGCAAGATTTTAACCACACAGACACCTGCACTTTCTCAGTGCTTTCAACCAGAGTCTTAAAATTTTCAGTTGGACTTTAACTAACCACATACAATCTAAGCAACCGATTGGCTAATGCCAACAACCTGGAGTGAGCAATTCTTCCACGATTTCTTAAAGATAAATCTAGAGATAAATTTCTACTTGCTACAGTGCTATACATTTTCAATAAATATTTTTTATTAGTACTTAAATCAATTTTGTCCTCCAAAAGAGAAAAGTTACCTTCAATTGGAAAAGAAAGTAACCACAGGAAGATTAGTACAATTTTGTAGCTGCTTGTCTATTTTGGTTTTAAACTTATATTGCGTCCCTTTGTTATATAATAGTAAATGGCAAAAAGAATGTCACAATGATAGCTCATTACAATGGAGCAAACGAATTAGCCAGTGCAAAGGTCTTCCCATTTCCTTTTCTATCAAAGAAATTATTAGTGAGCGTGAATTATTTGCACTCGGTTTTAACTAAATATTATTTCCTTAGGTTGCGTGATTTTTTGAAATAAAAATAAAAAACAAGACTTCAGCATCTCCGGATATCTTTTTTTTTCTCGTTAATTCTATAAAATCACTATAGCAACTGTGAAGTTGTTTTCAAACAACTCACGTGCTTTAAAAAATTTAATTAATTAAAAATTTAATTTAAATTTAATTTAAAAAAATAATATTTATTTAATAATATTCAGAGGCACGTGAACAACATTCAGCCGATTTACTGAAAACCTCTTGACACGTGCATACAAAAATAATGTTTGTTGTTTTCCTTACATTACTTCCTCACCAGTAACTGAGTTACGAAAATCAGATAACTATGGTAGGAGAAGTTTGACATAAATGCACACAAAATTCAATTTGAAACTTACATATTGTATTGTTACGTTTTTAGCTTAGCGGGTTCGGATTGAATGGACTTCATTTGAGGACAGCACAAACAAATTTATTTACAGCTATTTACAGGATAATTGATAGAGTAACAATTTCAGATAAACACAATCCAGCAGTCAACAGTCACTTACAGCGTAAATGCAAGTCTTACGCACAATAAAATAGACTGAAAAACAGCTATAGTATAGCACAGCAACAGTAAAGCGCAACGAGTTTAATAATACAGCGTTTACAGCAAACGCAAACACAGCTCACAAATCCTTTAGTTCAGCGAGACACTTTTTATTTCAGAGCAAACTCTCATCTAACTCACTCATTCCGGTTACTCGTCCTTATATAGCCGAAGAAGCGCGTGCACGGAATCTCGTGAAAATTCTCAAAACAACGCGCACAACCCAGCGGCTACTAGACTATTCCTTTCGCCAAACCAATGAAGCTGGCGCTAGGCTCCTTGCCAAACGTCGCCATTTTTGGCGCATTTTCGGGCCACTCGCACGCTTGTAACAGTATATTAACCATAATATTCTACTGTAGTTTTGGCTTAATAATGATAAATTCCATAAGCAAGACATGATAATTTTAGTAAATGATTAAATAAAAATTTCCTTACTTATTCAAAAGAAAATTCACATAAAATGACATTAATGAATCCTATTCTCATATCAAGTATTCTTAATACATAGCCATTTCAAAATATACCAATTAATTCTGATGATGCTGAACATAAAATATATCTATATACAACTCAAAATACTATACAATATAATACATCACAATCCATACATATAACATTTAAACTATAAAAATGCAAATTCATGTATTATAATGACAAAAATATGCATACAAGTATATATACAGGAAATAAAACAAGTGAGATAAACAAGTACAATAGTAAGGAAGAAGAAATCAGAGTCAATACATAAATATGTATAGATTTATATACTCCACAATACCTAAACTTTAAAAGTAATGTTTGACTTTCTTGTCCATACAATATAATGCAATACTCAGAATGTCTAGCCTATATTCAATAGACAGAATAAGAGCGGGAACTATACTTTGCTAAATTATATTACATTGACAAAGTTTAAAGGTAAATAATAAAATGTGATAAAATTATTTATGTATGTGCATCTTCACAATATAATTAAACACTTGATAACTTTTAATACAGAATATAATTGAGCAAAATGGAATATACATACAAAATCTTAATCTCTAAACCTTGCTGGTTTTTTTATTGTTCGACCACATCTGGAAGTAGTTTGATTATCAGATGGAAGGTGGGAGTCTCTATGATCTGAATTTCCATCTGTTTGTTTAAATTGTGTCGGCTTGTCATCTTTGTCAACAAATAGGCAGGTTTTAGGCGGTCAATTGAGACATTTATATTTTTTTCTTTTATAGACAAAGTGAAAAACTTATCAGACCGTTCAATCACTTTGTATGGTCCTTGATAAGGTGGTTCTAGGACCTTTTTTACTCTGTCTATTCTCACAAAAACATGGGAACAAGATCCGAGATCTTTATGTACAAATATTTTTTGGTGCTTGACACTACCTGATGGTACAGATTTTAATTGCTCCATAAAATTCTGCAACTGGGAAACAAAAGTTTCTTGATCCATTTTGATGGTAGGTGGGTCAAAGAACTCTCCTGGCAACTTGATGTTAGAGCCATACACCATTTGGGCAATTGAGTGGTTTGTATCTGTTCTGATGGCAGCTCTCAAGCCTAGTAGAACTGTTGGTAAAGATTCTGTCCATCTAATGTTATGTGCTTTTATAGCACCTTTCAAAGTCCTGTGCTGTCTTTCTATTTTCCCACTACATTGGGAATGATAAGAGGTAGTATGTGATACTTTAGCACCACATATAGCAGCAAGAAATCTGAATAAATGAGACTCAAATTGTCTTCCTTGATCTGTTACAATTTGAGCTGGGACACCAAACCTACTAATCTAATTATTGTGAAAGGCTTTACTAACGATTTCAGCTGTTATGTAAGGTAAAGGAATAGCTTCTATCCACGGGGAGTACCGATCAATATAAGTCAGGCAGTATTCCATGCCTTCAGAAGGTGGTAATGGACCAATTAAATCAATGTGTACTACACTAAATCTTGAATCTGGAGCTTGGTATTCTCCAAATTTAAACTTAGTGTGTCTATTCACTTTACATTTTTGGTATCTTATGCATGTCTTTGTCCACTCTCCTATTTGCTTCTTCATGCCTGGCCAAATGAATTTTTCTGTCATCTGTTTGATGGTGGTTTTAACTCCAGGATGAGAGAAACCATGTATTTGTTGAAACATCTGCATGCGAAGTTCTTCTGGGATGTAAGGTCTAATATTTGATGTAGACGTGTCACACCAGAGTGTCTTCCCAGATGGTAATGTTGAAGGTTTGAATTGTAAAGAAGGACTTTCCTGCATTAACTGTTGAAGCTCTTTATCATGTATTTGCTTTTCTGCCACAGCATCATAATCAATGATGGAAATAGATTCAATTCGTGATAAAGCATCAGCAACTACATTATCTTTACCTTGTATGTGTCGAATATTAGTTGAAAATTCAGAAATATATTGAAGTTGTCGTAGCTGTCTTGGTGATGTTTTTTTCATTTTGCTGTTGAAATGCAAATGTGAGAGGCTTATGATCAGTGTAGATAGTAAGGTTGTTACCTTCTAACAGATGTTTGAGTGTTTTATAGAAAGATATATTCCCAACAGTTCTCAGTCGTAGGTACTATATTTTCTTTGGGATTCATTCAGCTTTTTTGAGTAGAAGGCTATTGACATCCAGCTCTCATTTTTATATAGTTGGTGTACTGAGCCTTCTGCAAAATTTGATGCATCAGTGCAGAGTGATAAAGGTAGTCCAGATCTTAGAAACGTTAGAAGAGTAGCTTCGGCATGGTCAGTTTTACATTTTTCTAAACTCCTTATGGTGTCATCAGTCCAAGGCACTTTTCTACGGTCCTTCTTTTTCGCTCCTTTAAGCAATTCATGTAGAGGTGCTTGAATCTTTGCTGCATCCTTTAAGTACCTTCTATAGAAATTTATCATTCCAAGAAATGCACGAAGGTCATGAATAGTTTCTGGAAGTTTGTAGTTGGTGATGACTTCCACTTTATCTGGCAATGGACGAGAACCTTCTGCAGTGATAAGATATCCCAAATATTCTAATTGGTCAGCTCCCATCACTGATTTGGAAATATTAATTCTAAGTCCATATTGCTGGAATCTTTCAAACACCATTTTTTGATGTTCCTTGTGTTCTTCTTCTGAGGATGAGGCAATAAGAACATCATTCAAGATATGGAAATACAAAATCCAGTCCAAATAGTACCTCTGTAATGAAGCGTTGGAAGGTTGAAGGGGCATTCCTCAGTCCGAAACTCATGACATTGAATTCGTACAGGCCAAATGGTGTTGATATAGCAGTTTTTTCCTTGTCTTTCTCAGAAATCGGTATCTGATAGTATGCTTTTACTAAATCTATTTTTGAAAATTTTATTTTATCTTTCAAAATGTCATGGAAGTCCTCAATTCTAGGAATTGGGTACCGATCTGGCACTGTCTGTGCATTTAGTCGTCGATAGTCACCACATGATCTTAAGATGAAATCCTTCTTGTTTACCAGGTGTAGTGGACTTGCCCATTGAGATTTGGAGTCTGATGATGTCGTTGTCGAGCATAAACTGAAACTCCTGCTTTGCCAGCTTCAATTTATAGGGTGCTAGTTGTCTTGCCTTTGAATAAACTGGTTGGCCAGTTAGGATGTGGTGCTCTACTCCATGCTTGATAATTCTGTTTATTAAGTTAGGCTTAGTTAGATCAGGATATAAGTTAAGCAGGTCGAAATATTTTGAGGTTCTGTTGACAGTGCTGAGATCATAATTTCCTTGAATGGTAGCAACTTCCCCTTCTGTTGAAAAGTTTGTTACACCATCTATTAATTGTCTGTTGTGTAAATCTATCAATATTTGAAACTTTTTAAGAAAATCAGCACCAATGATTCCTCGGTGAACGTGAATGGGAAATGGCCACTGAAATGGGCGTCTTAGGCCTAGATCCAGTGTTAGAATTTTGACACCAAATGTTGGAATTTCTGTGCCATTTGCAGCATACAATTTATATTTAGAGGTTTGGCACTCACCTTTTGTTTTAATCCAAGGAATAATTGAAACGTCGGCTCCACTATCCACAAGAAATTGGCAACCAGTTCCTTTATCCCTAATAAATAACCGGGATTTGTGGCTCACAAATTCGGCAGCAGGACTCGCCGCGGTGTCTACTGTTGGAACTGGTTTCCCGACTCGTTCCAATTGCACGACTGCATACATAATCCAGGTAGGCATTTCTTCCCGAATTTGAAGTGGTATTAACAGAATTTCCCTTGTGGATTATAGCGGCGCCTTGATCTGCTGCGACTTCTACTTTTTTCTTTGGTGGTGATGAGGACTACGGGCTTCTGTTGTAAGCTCCGGGGCTTCTGTTGTAACTTCAGGGAGGTAATTTGGCCTTCAAGTGTGGCGATTTTAGCCAGAAGTTGATCCATTCTTAACGACTCTTTCTGCACCACTTCAACATCTGTTGTTCTTTGCGTCATTTCTACGATCTTGTCGGCCATAGCTGCTAATCTATCAAGATTTTCTTCACTGACGATGACAATATCCTTGACTGAATCAGGCATCATCCAGCCACAGGGTTCGCAATGCTTTTTCCGAAACGTCCGTATCAGCAAGAGCACGCATTTTTCTAAGAAGTTGACTTGGCAACATGTCATCTAACTCAAGTCCTGTGAGAAGACGTTTAATTTTTTTATTCTCACTCTCGACGAATATCTGAAATGGGCGTTCCTTTGCAGCTGAATATTTGTTTGGAGATGGATCTTTTACTATGTCCCAAATATCATCTAAAACTTTTGGCTCCAATTGGGCGACGAGGTGGTTAAACATAGTTTCCTCCTAGTCAAATTTTGAACTGAGCCTCCACCTGATAAAACCATATTTCAGGCTTATCGAGCCAAAATAGCGGTATTTTAATGCTAACGCCGCTTGCTTCCAAAGTTTCACTCTCGGGCATTTTATCAGCAGATCACTTATTCAGCAGGTAGAAAATAATCCAGGGTCACCAGTTATTAGTGAGTGCGAATTATTTGCACTCGGTTTTAACTAAATATTATTTCCATAGGTTGCGTGATTTTTTGAAATAAAAATAAAAAACAAGACTTCAGCATCTCCGGATATCTTTTTTTTTTCTCGTTAATTCTATAAAATCACTATAGCAACTGTGAAGTTGTTTTCAAACAACTCACGTGCTTTAAAAAATTTAATTAATTAAAAATTTAATTTAAATTTAATTTTTAAAAAAATAAAATTTATTTAATAATATTCAGAGGCACGTGAACAACATTCAGCCGATTTACTGAAAACCTCTTGACACGTGCATACAAAAATAATGTTTGTTGTTTTCCTTACAAAATCACGCCATTATTATGCCCAGTATTTGCAACGGTTCCATGGCACTCAATAGCAGCAAAGTTCAAAAGTTGTTTTTGTGATCTCTATCTTCAAGAAATTCCAATACGCTGTCTGCTCTGTCTTTTCAGGAGCTTGTCATTGTATGCAGACAAAGCTCCGTCTCCCCTTCAACAAGATGCTTTCAGGTGGGAACTCAGTGTCCTGGTTGTCCTGAAAATACAATAGTAAAATTGTTTTTACATTTCTTTACATAACATGATGCCTATTTTTTTAAAAAAAAATTTTTATTTCGCAATCGAGACACGCAAAAATCTTTGGAAAAAGTTCCAAAAAGTCTGTTTATTAACGCAATTTGAGGCACCTCAAGAAGTACTGCAATATTTTTCATTTATCATATCTACGCCAAAAGGCAGCTTTTCTGCGCTTTTAAAAACTAATATTTTTTTTCATTCCATCCTATTAACAGTATTTTAAACTGAAAAAATTGCAATATATTTTTGACATTTCTATCAAAATCTACAAAACAAGTGATAAATGATTCTTGTGTTATTTCAAAAATGGCGCGTTGCTTTCAGAAATTGATTGTTACAATAAATTTTGGCATTCTGTCAGGTTTCGACATCAGTTATCAAAAAATTACGTTTGAATTATATAAAGCTGAAAAATGTTTCTTATACTCCTTTTTTTACGTTGCAAGATGCAAATTCTACCATTTTAGTTTTAAAAAACTTAACTCAATATAAAATAATATTTCTGTCATCAAATTCTTTTTTCAAACAGACTTGTGTCGAGAGATTCTTAAAAGCAATTGAAAACTTTCTCTCTCTTAATATCTGCTGTGATATTAAGAATTGTAAGAATGAATCTTTCAATTTATTTGAAACTTTTTCGGTGATATAGTTTCTTTTAGTAACAATTTCTTTTATCACTACAAGAATATTAGATATTGTGCAAAATTTCAGAATACATTCTTGAGTGGATGAACGCTGGCACAGATTTGGTTTATAATATGAATTGGGGAACCGTAAAGAGGACAACCACTATCTTGAGCAAACAATTTCGACAATAGATTCTGAGAGGAGAGCAATCGCAAATTCATTTGGTTTCTTCACGTTGATAAAAATCCACAAAAGAAAACACTTGATAGATCTGTTATCGGTCTCTTAGATTCTCTCAAAAATGGAGAATTGTCTCATCGTGAGATGGAGTCAGTGTTCCATTTGCACTTCTTATTTCATGCTAAATTTGGTGTTTATTGGTGATTAAAAGGCATTTTTTATTGTTCTCGTTTTGCCTTTATCTCTAAAATAATACTCACGTGCAAAAGAGTCATTGCAATTGACTTTTTCGATGATAAGATAGTTGATTTTGACGCAATAATAAAAGAAATGTTTCCGATTCTTTCCCATTTAAACTCTTCTTTTTAAAAAATAATCATGCTGTATTTTAATATCTTGAAAAACCATATATGTACTTCCAATTATTGAATAAATATTAACGGTATGCATTAAAATGTCATAATTCAAATGAAACATTATGAATATAAAATACTGTAACTTTTGAGAAAGTTATGAAATACTTTGTTTTATCTTTTCAGAACATAATCTTGTTTTTAGAATGAGGTTTTATAAAAAGTTTTATTATCTGCACAAAAATCTCAAGAAATCAGCTTTTAATAACGCGTTGCCATTGCATTTATGAAAGCTCTGATTTTTAAAAAAATCGTTAATGACTACTGCAAATAAAACCTATAAAAATGTCATTTTGAGCACGTGATTATGAAAAATGAAATAAGTGGGAAATGTAATATTTTTTTAACAATAAATGCCAGACAAATAGTAAAGTTACTCATTCAATGAAACAACTAAAATGAATACAATTGTAATTTAACTTGCTAGAGCACGTGGTGTTTTGACTTTCAAGAAATGATGTTCTGGCATGATACATTGAAATATGCATAGCAGATTTCGTTTTCATCTCTTATTTTATTTTTTTCCTTTACGTTCAACACATAATGCAGTAAAACTTCTCCATTGCAACCATGGAATCTTGACGAAAACTTTCGTGTGATTCAGAATTTTATTACCATTAAACTTAATGTAGGAACTAGAGATAATGGTGCCTCCAAAGTTTTCATGCACACTTTCTAATGAAAGTGAACTTATGTTTAGACGAATTTTTTCCCCAACCGAATGCATCCTAATTTCAAACAGTTCTGAAAGTGAAATCACAAATTCCCAGACCAAATTTTATGTATTTAAAGCATTACGTTTTGAGTTACCGTGTTCACATGCTTTTGAAAATGTAGACCAACAGACGTTCAACATCTCCATGGACATTTAACTCAAAATTTCATAGGTGTCTACACAATAATTTAAATTTGTGTACCAGATTTAATCAATCTTGCTCCCTGTTATTGGAGGTTATCATTTTAACTTATTATCAAATAACCGAGCAAACTTGCTCTGAACGGATGTTGCTCGAAATTTGATAGAAATCTATAAATTTGAGGAATAGACTTTATGCCAGTTTCATCCATCTAGCTCACAGTGTATTTGAGTTAACTTTGTCACACGCAGACAAATATGATGCCGAAAATGTGTTTTTCGAACTGGGGGATGCCTAAAACGAGGAGATTCGTGAAAATCTCGAGTTCAATTTTTTAAAACTATTACATTACTTTCTATGAAGTTTGCGTATAAGAAAGTTAAAAAAAAGCATTGAGAACTGGAACTTCTCCGAGCTGTTACCCGCTCGAGGAATTCTTTTACTTTCTTTTTAGAAAAATTGTCTCTTTATGAAGATGAGAGAATTTCAAACAGAGATTCACTCAAAAAAAAAAGAGGAAGTAAATGGAAATCAATCCTCCCTTTCTCAATGTGGAGAAGGTTGTGAGCTTCTGTCTTCCAGGAAAAGAAATTCAAACGACCGCGATTATTAAAGGAAGAAACATTCAACCGCGAGTCATTTCATTCGTGAACGATATCAACGAATCAAGATCAGTGTGTGGACTTCGTGATAATATGATAACGGAAAATCCTCGGGAGAATGAACCGAATCTTTAATTAAGGTAAAATGCAAATAAACAAAGCCATGGGTTTAACATGCCAAATATAAGTCTTCCAAATAAGAAAATGTATCGCTTAAAAAGTTATCTTTGGAAGACCTAAAAGATCGGAGCAAATAAAATTACATTTTTTTACAAAAAAAATGAATTAAATAAATACAACTTAAAAATCTTCGTATAATTTTTTTAAAAAAATTCCTTCAGAAATAATGAATCAGAAATTGTTCTTGTTAGGATTTTATTTTTCAAAAATGAAAACTCTACCGAGCGGTCAACTTCACTGAATGGGAAAGAGGGCGGTCGCTTATAGAGAGAGTTCCATATAATTTAAACGTTTTAATTTAACAATGCCATGCTTCTAAGGATGAAATTACGTGATTGATTTTTCACTCACTTCCTCACACAAAAGTTTTGAAAGTTTCTACAGTTATTGGTTTCCGATAACAATAATTTTATAGATTTAAATGCTTTAATTTTCAATAAATATCTTAAGTAAAAAATTTATTTCACAGAGAAGTCGCAATCTAGAAAATAATTTGAAATGTACGTTAATTTTTACAATATGTAATAAGTATGATGGAATAAAATTATTATATAAAATCAATATGCAGAAAAGAAAGGAAACACAGATAAAAGTTCCAAAGTGCACTTTTAACAGTGCGGCAAAAAATAAATCTTCTTTCTCTTCAAGATGAAATTCTATCTGGAATATAAATGCGAATTTCTAGAAAATTCTCCAATATGGTGTAATGGACAACCGAATGGCATCACTCTGCAGCGATATAAGGGTTTGGTTCAGAACTAAAAATTGGGAATTGATAAAATTTTGGTTAATGTCGGCAGGTGATTCAAAGAAAACAAGCAACATCCTATTCAATGATTATTATTTAGAGAATATATTAATGTTTTAAAAAAATAACAAATCTATACGATTTTTAAAAAACCTGGCGGGATCGTTTCTCCGGAACAGTTTTCTATTTTCTGTACTGAAATTTTTGTGCTCATTTAACCTTGCATGACATTGTGTTCCTTGTTTAAAGCCGTGAATCCAAAGAAGGTTTAGAATTTGATTTTCATTCAGTTTGAAAGCTAGAAGCAAACGCCTGATAAATAATGCCTCTCCTCTGAGACAATCCTTTTCATTTTAAATCTTTTATATCATTTCACTTAAACATTGACTATGGATGTCTGAAAATTATTCTGTTAGAAAGCGTCAAAGAAAATTCATGCGTTTGGAATTATTTAGCTTTGTGCTGTGGATGTTATCTAATGAGAAAATCAAAAAATATTGTTTCACAATTTTATCAAACAAGATATCAAACCTTTTTTTATGTCTTCTAGAACGGTTGAAATCTATTACTAAATCTTTCGAGACTCAGTGGCCCAATTGAAATAATAAAACTGTAACCCAATACCTCTTTCGACATAGATTTTCGCTGTATCTGTTTCGTGGATTAGATAGAAATTCTCTGAAAATAAAGATGTTGATGAACGAACTATAATTTTATTACTAAAAATGAAATATAATCTATTTCATTAGCTGATGTTTTTTTAAATTAGTAAGAATTTTATCTTTTCCTTTTCCAATTTAGTGTCATTTTTAGCCAGATAAAATGTGTCACATTCCCAAAGAAATAAAGCATTCTTTATTTCTTTTAAACTAATGCGTATGCTATAAAATACGGGAAGACAAGCAATCAGTCACTTTGAGATATCCATCAGGAGCTGACTTGTGATTGATTACAGATGCGATATTCCGCATAATACCGAAGGTAATAAAGGGCAGAATCCCGTGGCATACCAGTCTCACGATGAGTGTTCTCTCAGAATCGAACTGCATGTTGACTTATGCTATGTAATGAACGACATTTCTAAATCAAGTCTGCGCAACATTCTTGATATGGGTCACGTGAGCACAAAATCACTCAATTCACTGAATTCGAATTTTGGAGATTTCTCTGCCAAGTCCTTTTACTCTAGTGATGCAACTGCGATTTCACATATTCGTAAAGCTGAAAGGGGACTTGCCTCTTAGTATGTGACATCGCTATAAACACATTCAGCATGTTAAAATAAGCGAATTCAGTGTTGAACTTGGGAGTACATTTCTTTACAATCTAAAGCATAGACGAGCACAAAACCATCTTCCGTAAAACGTTCCACCGGATACATAATTTACGATGGAATCGAATAAAATGAATACTTATCAGACTACGACATTGAAATAATGCATTATGACGTCTTATGAACTAAAATGATTGTTCTAAGTACGGATCGGCAAAAGGACAATGCTGGCTCCATTGTAAAATTTCTTGTTTCATATTTAAACAATTCCGCGTGCATTTTACACCCGTTGTCTGTGCCGTTAGAAACATTCACAATTTATGGAAAGTGCAAAATGGCGAAACAAAGCGGCCGTTTCGGATTCTTAAAGACCGGTTTACTCCGGATTCCACCAGGAATAAAAAGCACGCTTACACCTTCGTGAATTTGCATTTGAATGCAGCTATCACTTTCCAGACCGTCAAAACCCATTGCTACGATTGAATGCGAAACAAAAGGTGGAAAACGAAACCATCCTAAGATGTGCAATACATTCTACAGCGAAACGATGTGATCGGAAATCTAAGTTGTGGCTTATTTACTTTTGGTTCGACAACAAGTGTCAAAATTCCATAAGATATTTGTCAGTAAGCAGTGTTTTATGGCGCGAATAAGACATTTTAACTTCATCTATTATTTTCTTGAAAGATATAAACAAAATGAAAGCATTTGTAAGCGTCAAAAAACTTGATAAAAGGATTCGATTGATTTTCATGTTTTAAATTTAGGAGGAAAAATCGATTTTGATAATTATCAACTTAAAAGACCTAGGTGGTTGATATTTGAAATAAAAAATAAAACATATGTAAATAATTGTTTGATATTTTTTTTTTGTTTAAAGATTGTAATAAAGGACGTATATCTGACTATGTGCCTGTGACTCAAAAATATAAGGAACTAGATGGATGAAATGAGATGTATTATTTAACCACCAAGATTACAGACATGTACCAGATTTTGAATTGAATGAGAGATAACGAAGAAACTGTCTACTTGTTATCTACGTGTGTGTGTGTGTGTGTGTGTGTGTGTGTGTGTGTGTGTGTGTGTGTTTAAACAATGATTCATAGTGCAACACAACAGACGGAAACACAACGCTGTTTTTCATAATCAATTGGCTGCAAAAAAGGTGTAAAGATGCCGTGTTGAAGCTTCCTTTTCCGTTGATTTTCCATCCCTCTGGTTCAGCTTCATTTTTATGAGCGTGTATGCGGAGTGAACTTTTTTTAATATGATAGATTTGCTTGCAAGAATAAATAATACAAAAATCATTTTAAAAACTCTAGAAAGCAAACCGTTAACCAAATTCTGGAAACATTTTCTTCTTGGGAAATAAATGTTTGAGAGTAAAAGATTTTTCTAAATTTATTTAAAGTTGTTCTTAGTTATAAATAGATTCAAATATTTAAGATCACTTTTCTCTAAATAATTTCAGGACAAACAGGGCCATTGTAATTAAAACGATCCTATTCAGACCCCTAGAACTCATTCTACCTTTCGGATTTTAATGAAACATATGTTCGTTATATAGATCATGTCAAAAAAGTTTCTTGGGAAATTGGAGGGGGAGGGGGCTAAAGAAGAACAAAACATCTGTCAGAATCATTAAAAAACAGCTATAAAATGTGCTCAACATGTGCTCCATTGGCTTCAATTTCGTGTTGAAAGCTTGTTCAAAAGGAGTTCAATAGCAGAGCGAAGAAACTCTCGAGGAATTTTTACAACATGGCTTGTACTTAGCTTGTTGAGCTTTCAACCCGAGTGCTAATTCCTCCTTTAAAAATACGGTCTTTTAGGAATTCCTACAACTCAGAAATCACAAGGATTTAAATCAGGTCTCCTGAAAACTCTGGATATTAGACGATTCTCGCCAAAGTTAGCACGAAGCAGTTCATTGTCTTGGCGTCCAACCGGGACTGTTGCTCCATCTTGCACTAAGGTAGTGGCCTGTAAACATTTCCGTTCTTGTAAATCAGGAATAAATATCCTTTCGAAGAAGTTTAATGTACTGTGCACTCTTACAGAACCGGTTTAACCTTAAAGAGTGAGATTTTCAAAGAAAGACAATCCGAGGATAAAATAAGCAGTTAATCCATACCATGCAGTCACGTAATCAAAATGTAGTTTTTGCTGGTCCAGGACATTAAGAAGTGAAGTACTCTACATGAAGCAATTTTGAATATTCATGGCTCCATCTAAAGAAAAGTGCGCCTCATTTGACCATAGAATGATCTAATGCCACTCGTCATCAACTTCCATTCTGACCGAAAACTGGCAAACAAATTCCTACTGTGTTTGGAATAACAATTGAACCACGTGGATCTTATACTGATACTATCGCAAAATTTTTCTTATAGTCGACCACAGGATCGCCAACTCACGGGATACTGATTGAGCACTTGCTAAAGAATATCTTTCAACTGGCTTCCGCCCTCAATCTGGCAGTCCCCAGTCTCTTCAAATTTTATAATCATTTTCTTGAAACCATTCTTCGTGACATGGGTCCTTTTCACAATTCCCTTATTTACCATATTCACACAGTACTCACTATTGCTGCTGTTTTGATGGAATATTTTAACCACTAAAGCTTGATCTTCCATCAGTAAGGGAATGATTAACAATGACAAAGGCACACAAAATCATGTTTGGTTGCTGACTGCAAATCTGTTTATGATTAAGTTGCATAAGGAATTTTTGAAAGTGACAACTGGTGGTAAATATTTGGACTAATTTTTCAATGAGGTTATCTCTTTCCTGTGGTCCAAGTAACTTGTATACCAAGTTTCATCCAATTCTGACTGCCATAATGGATTCTTGAGGGGTCTGAAATGTATCAATTGAATTATAACTACCTTGTATTATCACGCATAGATTCTTTTTATATCGTCATACAATGAACTGTTCAGTGACAATAATATTATTTCCGTATAATTTTCATACAATTTCTATAATTTTCTTTTGATTTAAGTTAGACACAATTCGTAACGAAGCTTTTTAAATACTTATTCCATGTCCTTAATCCATCAAACTTATTCCATTTAATGTCCTTATCCCATCGAATTTTTCACTCGTGTGCTTTAATCAGTGATAATGGTATGATTTTAATTTTTTTTGTATATTAATCGCAAAATAAGTTTTTCCTTTTTTGCCTTTATTAAAAATTTCTATGGTTTCTATCTATAAATTTCATTTAAATATAGGATGTTATTTTTTTTTTGTATATTAATCTCAAAGCAAATTTTCATTTTTGGTTTTTATCAATAGAATAATATTCCTAGAATTTCTTTCTATCAATAAATGAAATTAAAATATCTCTGTAAATTAAACATTCGCTCAGAAGGCAATAGCTAATGCAAGTAAATCCAATTAAAACGAGGCAGAGAAAACTGAAATTCGATTTTCAAATACCGTTTAAAGTTTTATTAAGAGATAAGTTTGATATATCATAAAGTTATCAACGAAAAATTCGCCAGGATAATAAAATCATTAAAAATAATGAATTCGCTCCAAAATTTAATATTTCAAAATTAAACTAAGTCAACACCATGTAAAGCGTTTTCTGTGGATACCTTTACTAGAGAATATATGAGAATGATTTGCAATCTCGCTGGTTCTTAGAAATGCGATCGCTTCTTCTTTTACAGTAAGAGGCTGTTGCCCTGTTACTATTTAATTTCATTCACTCATTAATGAAGGAATCTTTAGACAAAGTATTTGTTTCTAGAAACTACAAAAAAAATTATAATGCTCTCATCCCAAATAAATAAGAGTTTGCGTCCCCAAAGTGTGTCTCGCGATCACACGCCCATGATTCTTAAATTTAATTATTATGTTGTAAGCTTCGACCTCTTTCAATATTTTTTTTTCAAGTTTAGATGGTAAGTCGCGCTCTTAACCGCTTAACAGTTTTGTCCGTATGCCGTAAGTGTATCTATTTTTCAAATTTTGATAGCTGTAAGCTAAAAATAAACCATTCATAATGATTATAATTCAGTATGAAAATTACTTCGAATACATAAACAAGTCATGTATTGAATGGATTTCCATTTGAAACAAAATAGGAAAATATTCCTAAAATAAAAGGTGTCATCTTATTAGATAGTAAAGAAATTAAACAGTTAAGTGATTAAGCGGGGTCTATTTAAAGAAGACGTTTTCCAGTTATGTAAAAATTATTCAGCCGGCTTTCCGGCGCACAGGTACCGCATCTTCCTCGTGTTCTGACAGTCCTGGGTTCGAGGGCCGGTTAGGGCATGGTTGTTCGTGAAAGTCCCCCCCCGCTTGTAAAAAGGCGCTCTGCAAGCGAATGCGTGTGTAATAGAGTTAAGTCGGTCACATACCAACTTCTAGTTTTTTTATTGAAAAAAAACACTTCATTCACGAATAGATACATGAGGAATTTGGTCTAAAGTTTATAAATATCTACCATTCTGATCGTTAAGTCACACACATCCAAATGCCTCATAGTTTTTTTATTATTATTATTATTTTTTCATTACTTATTTGTTTTAATCTCGAAACTCGACAAATAAAAAAAAGGGACAGACAAATATCCCTTTATAGGATTTCTTCCAGAATTTGATAGAATTTTTTTTTTTCATTTTGATCAATACTTTATATCTATTTTCAATTCTCATAGCTAAAGATATAAAAAAGATGCTATTTTTCATACTCGAAAAGGTCTGAATTGAGAAGATTTTACAAAATATTGTTTTTAGAAGATTATAGCAAGTGAATTTCTTCACATTTTATTTTTACCATGATGAATACTTTTTCACCGGGCCCTTTGTATACGAGAACGCAAAAAATGTAGATATTCAAATAAATAGGAATTTTAAAAAATGCTTAAAAAGAAAGATTTCTATGAGGTAAGGAAGCCATTCTCTTTCTTAACAAGATTCTAGCAGTAAAATTGACTGATAAATTTGTAGAAATCTGCAAATTTTCACAAAATTTGTTTCGGGCAGTGAGTCACATCAATCTTCGGCGCTATATCTGATATAGCGCCTCCGCGGGATAGTGAATAATCCACAAAGAATAACGGCATAGTAATTATCTTTGACTCCAAAGAAAAGGATACATTAGACTCCAGAATACAATTTCTATAAAACTTAGCTTTTAGAAATGATGAAAATGAACTTCGAAATTTCATTTATTCAGTGTACAAAGATGAAGGAACGGCGTTGGAATTTCAAATTCACCCATCCAGTGGTGTTCTCGAGGGTCGTTTCGGCCCCCTCCATTTATTTGACAGTGCATTGTTGTGACGTAGAGGAAGTAGTAAAGTTTCGTACCAGCCGTCTACATTCCGGCTAGATCCGGAAAGTTTGTGAATGGACGCGGCAAAACAAATGGCAGCTGCCGTTAAATTGCCAATTGATTTTTCTACTACTAATAGTGAGAAACTTATGAGAACTTACGAAAGCAGCACGAATCTTACTTAAGAAAGCTTATTTGCATTAATTCACTTGCGGATGCATTGAATGCTGTATAGTCCACGAGTTCGTGTTTCAGTCACATGCTCAGAATGACTGGATAAAAGTACTAAAAGGCCATTCCATTTTTTTATACTACTTCTTTCTCACGAAAAAAAAAAACTATACCTATTTGTTGGCTTCTCGTTTGTCGAATGCTAATGCATAATTCTTTTTTATTTAAATTATTTATCTGATATAGAAAAAAAATATATATTGTCTTTCTCAAACTATGAATAAAAGTAGCAAGATATCGTTGCAAATTACTTTTAAAGAATTAGTCCATTATAATCTGCACTTTCCTCAGTGAAGAAAACATTTGTTCTAACAACAAACGTCAGTTTGGAATTTGTAATGAAATTTATTAATCTAAATTTTGATAAGACAGTGCTATCGTAATTTCTTATTCTGTTCAATTACATCATTTATATATTTATTTCATCATTTTTTCTTCTGGGGTCTTTTTTATTTATTATTTAATATTTTTTCATCTCTACGGCAAACTATAAAAATGAGTGCAACGAGATACGCGAAACTTTTCAGGCGACAGTCAATAACGGAAAATGAACGTAATAATTAATTTTTATGGGTCTAATTTTCTAGGAAGATATCTAGAAAGTACAAAACTTTAATTTAAGGAATAGAATTTTATCATACATATTCTACATTTCTGATACTTAAAGTTAAATTCCCTTCAAGCATATTATTTTCTGTGAAATGCATTCCGGCGTTTTTATCTCTCCATGAGGACATATCACGTTGCAGTCTCAATTCAGTTATTTAGACAGCCAGTCAAATAAAGCGATAGAAAATGTATTAGCCTAATAGCCTGCGTATCAATTAGATATAGAAATTATGGAATATATTTATGTGCTTTTACGTTCTTAGAGGATTAATTGACCTATAATAGCTGAATAGGATAGTTGATGTAAAGAGGGGTTAAATAAATTCATTCCTCAAGGAATAGACTTCAGGCTGGTCTCATTATTCTGCGTTATATGTGTTATGTAGAATCGTTTGTGTTGTTTGTAGAATCGTTTCACTGACTTTGATTAATTGTCGGGATCAGTCTCCCCAAAACTTTTTCGCATACTCTCTAATAAATTATTCCACAGAACGCTATGTAGGGCATTAGTATACAATAATTGCAAAATACAAACCTTGGGCATCATTCGCCAATTTTACTCAATCTATCGGGAATCCTTAGCTAGCTAAATAATTCCCGGTATGCGGCTAATAGTATCTGAAAATTGAATTTGTTTTCTACACACGCTTTTCTTAACCTGCTGCAACAAAAATCTGACCCATAAACACATTTCTGGTCAGAAAATCAGGAATCATATTTGATTAACTTAAATCATCGAGTTTTTGATTTATCGCATTTGCATGCTTGTGAAGGTTCCAACCGATGGATGCTCAACTCTTCGTTAGCTTTGGCTTAACACTCGGCAAATGCCCACAATAAAGATGTTAAATCTGTTTACCGAAATTTATTCATCAAGCTCTTTTTCTGTTTTGTAGTTAATATTCTAACTTATATTCGAACAGCTTCTACACAGATTTTACTCAAAATTTCTCAGAAATCTTTGGCGTATAGATTCTACAGCAAATTTCATCCGTTTAGTTCAAAGGGTTTTTTATTATCTTTACTACAGAGAGACAGAGGGAGAAACAGACAGACATTATTTAAGATATTTTTTCGAAATCAGAGCGATCTAAATCTTGGAGATTCAACAAAATGTCGAGTCTGAATTTTTTGTTGTTACAATATTTACTCTATACTTCGTAAAGTAAAAAGTATCTTCGATTTGGAAGATGCTTCTCCAGAAGGATTTTGGATTTTAAAAAATACACATAAATAGGTCATACGGTGCTAATGATCGGAGATAAAAGTTATTTGCTTCAAATAAACAATAATCTGAGAGAATAATCTCGCAGTTACTTCACAGTACTTCAAAGACAAGTAGAATGTTTAAGAGTCAGGTGATAAAAATTGAAAGGAAATATGAAGAAAGTGTTTATCTATTAATGAATATGAATAAACAGATATGAAGAAGTTTTCTGTAACAAGCACTTGAAAGACACGAGCAAAAGAAGACGCGCAATGCTTGCCAATAATATAATTCAGAAATTCATAGTTTCCGTTGCTAGGAAAAGTGTTTAGGCAATAGAGATAGCACACTCATTTTTTGAATAGTGTCAGAAGTAACCAGTTTTCTGCAGTTAAATATCCATCTCTCTCTCTCTCTCTCCTTTTTTTGACTTTTTGATCTTACGAGAATTATTTAGGTTGAAATTTGATTTTGATAAAGGGTAATGCAATTTTATAAATAATATTATAACTCGTTTGAGTTGTCTGTTCTCAAAAGCAGGCAATTCAAGTGTTTTGTTACTTCACATCTCACGTCGACGAAAAACAGGGGGAAATCTGCATTTGCCAGATGAGACCACAAGTAATCAATGTAGAATTGCTAACAGAAGAGGTCTTATAAGATAAACAACTTGCTGAAACTATTTTGGATAAAGGTGAGGAAAATGTCGTTTAAGTCTGTAAAATCATAAGATAAATTCACTAAAAATAGTTTTTACAATGTGCACATTAGTGTGACTCAGATCAGAATTTTTTATTTTAATTATTTAATAATAATAATAATTTTTAATAATAAAAAAGTAATCGAATTGCGAAAATATAATGTGATATGGGATATTTTTTTCCAGGTGCGTTAAAATATTGTTTCCAAAAGTAACAGAAAGAGAAGACTCGCGCATCGTACTGATATTTTTTTATATAAATCAGGTAAACACAAATAAAGAAAGAAACAGGTTAAAGTAACATGACGATGTGCATTCAGACGTTCGGCAAATCCGCCAGCACAAAATATCAGACGATTGAGGGGCGCCTGTCATAGCTGAAGGTGGCATGTTGTTAACGATGCCACCGAAGGTTCGTTCCACCTGAAGCGTTGAGGAGAGCCAGTCCTCGAGAGTCTTTAAGAATCCTGACAACCAAAAATCTGTCTGGACGGAGTTTGGTGATCAAAAGAGCGAACCTCGATTTATCATTCGTTCGTCAGGAAAAATGTCCAAAAGGAGCATCTTGACTTCACATTCAAAGTGTGGGAGGGCACCATCTTGCCTCAAGGGGATGACACTTAACGCACTTCTTTCTTGTAATGCGGTCACAAGGTCATCAAGCAAAAGTCTAATTTATCATTCTGTACTAACTGTACAGGCTTTCTAGCCAAATATAGGACAATACTTTTGAAAAAAGAAGAGCCCTAAAAATGAAATTAGGGGTTGAAATCCCCTTAAACTGTCACATGGGGAGAGTGAGCCATTCGGTCGAGTTCTTCTAGATGTCTCCCAGATAAGAATGTTTTACATATCGACGTCGTCGCCACGCCAGGAAAAGTAGACTTTATTGGTTCAGATGACATTCATCAACCATTGTGGGTTGTGTTTCATTTGCGCCAGGATCCATATGATAACATTTTTCTAATTAGAATAATCTTCCTGATTAGAAAATAATTGATGAAGAGTTTATATTTTGTGCAATAGAATAATTTTTTCCGATAGAATAATCATAACATTAATCATTACAGATCCAAGATCCCGTGCAGAATATGCAGAATCGATTTTTCCGGTCTTGATGATGCAGTCTCTAGAATTCTTCCAACTTTACGAACACTACCACACTTCGTTGAAGTCTCGGCCATCAATTCTTCAACGACACTACAATTCAAGGATGGTCTATCAACGTTTCCCGAATTTCGCATTTCACCAAATTATCATACTGAATTCAGTGTCCCGTTCAATGAAATGGGGAAGGGGGGCTTCAGTTCGTTCATTTGTGAATTCATCGTTTTCGTAGAAATTTTTTTCCAATCATCGATCTATTAACGCTAACATCCTGCCAGAATTTAATGATAAATCCCTTTTCAACTAATATTTTATTACTAGTCAGATTTGCATAAAACCTCTTTGAAGTTTGCACGAACTTCGGTAATACCCTTCATAGAAAAACAATACAGGTAAGCCAAATAACAATATAGATAAGAAAGTGGTAAATACAAAATTAAAACTGTTATTTCATTTTTAGTGTTATTTCTATTTAATTCCAAAGTGAAATAACTGTAACAGTTTTCATGTTGAATATGTAATGAGCTCTCCTTAAATCTTTTGGAATAAAAAAAACCAAGCAATATATTAAAAAAATTAAGTCAATTCCTACTTAAGTCAGCAAAAAAAATGTTTTATTATCATTTCAGAACATGATGTTGATTTTGGGATGATGTTTTTCCCGTCAACAAAAATCCGTAGGCGAAAAATAAAAAAAAAATTATTATCTGCACGAGCATCTCAAAAATTCAGCTTTTAATAACAGGTTGCCATTGCATTGCTGATTTAAAAGAGTAGATTAAAGATTACAACAAATAAAACCTAGAAAAATGTCATTTTCAGCACGTGACTATGTGAAATGAAATAAATAGGAAATGTGATATTTTTTTAAGCAATCAATGCGATACAAAGTTTTTTGGATCGTTTGCAATACTAAAGTGACTAAATCAGTGAAACCATTAAAATGAATAAAAATATAATATAATTTGCAGGAGCACGTGGTGCTTGGCCGTTCAAGAAATTATGTTCAGATATGATACATTGAAATATGCATATCAGATTACCTTTTAATCTTTTTTAATTACTTTTTATTAAATAATTACAATTAATAAAAATAATTTATCAAAGAATTATTGATTTTCGCAAGAGTTGAACTCGCATTCCTCATCTTCGCGTGACAAATACTAAAATACTGCATTTTCCCCTTTTGGCTACTGCCTCTTGATTTCATTTTTTTAACAAACTGCTAAAACTCTATTTAAAGTATTAAAAGTAAATTAAATTTAATTAATGAATGAATATTTGAAAAAACTTTGTTAACATCAAGTGTTATCCACTACAAGTTTTTAAAAATATATTGGAACTTGAGTTGATGACTGTGTGAACTAATAATAGGAATTGAACAATAAAGCCGTGTGCTGAATGGGAGTATTTGTTGATAAAATCTGAAGCGGCATTGCATTTGTGTTTTTCCCTCCTCACACGAGAGTCAAAAATGTACGGATCTTAAAATCCTAGTTAAAAACTGCTTATATTTTGAGAGAACCAAAAGCAGTGGCCATTTCATGAATTTCTTTCCTATGCAAACATGCTTGTAAGTACGAAACAAAATGACACGGAAATCCCGACAGAATAGAACCAGAATCGGAAGATGAATGTCAATGCCATTCCTTTTTTCTCCTCTTAAGAAAGTGGCAGATCTTAGCCTAATCCTGGCCTATTACAGTTTTTTATATTTATTTACTTTATAACAATGGGAAGGTTTACGGAGCTATTTCTGAAACAATAAACCGCGAAAAGAAACATGAAGAATTGGAAAGCACTATTCAGCAAATGAAATTACATTCATGAAAAAAAGTCCCCCCCCCTCAAAGATTAATTGTTCTAGAAATACAATAGCAATTGATACTAATTTGAGTATATTCGACTCCTGTAGCACTTCAGTTATTCCAATAAAAGAGAAATTCTGTGAAAAAAATTGTGCTAACAACTGATCTAATCAACTAAAGGTCAGTCATCAGAGTAACCAACACTTTTTTAAAACTCTGTATTTCGTATAGAGTGACACTAATCAATTTTTTCTATACTTTCTCTACTCCATTTTTTTCTTCGCTAATGTCATGCAAATATAAATCAAATTATTTGTTATTAATTGTAAGCGGTAATTTTAATATGGAAATGAAACATTTAAAAGATTTAATCTCAAAAGAAAAAATATCGTTTACCTCAAAAGACTACTCATACAAAGTGGAAAAAAATATTTCATCGATACTCGCTTGTAATATAGTCGAAATGTAACTTTTCCTGGAAAATGTACATAAAAGTAATTTTATTGCTTTAAGTTGTTGAGCTGAATATTCAACATCGGCCTTTAAATTTTCACCCTGAGATGACATCGGGTAAGAGAGAGAGGGGACATGGGTTTTAACTCCGATTTCCACCTTCAAATGAAAATATGTTTGGCCAATGAAAGAGCTTAAATTGAATTCTTTAGATGCTATGAGGACTATAGAGAGAGCAATAAAATGTGTTGATTTTCTAAGGAAACAGGAATATTTTTATAATTCAATGTTATAATTTTTACATTTTTATAATTCTATTTTATAATTCTATATAGGAATATTTTTATAATTATAAGTTAAGAAAAGCATTTTTTAATTAAGTATTATATAGGATCAAGTACTATATTTTCAATTAAGAAAATTAAGAGCTATAAGTATTGTTTATATAGAAAAGTACTTGTATATATATATATATATATATATA
>JAOUZG010015456.1:2575310-2592555 GCA_026289955.1 Argiope argentata | reverse complement strand
TATATATATATATATATAAACGGCTGTAAAAAAACGGCTTCGAATTTGTCTGGAAAAATAGAGTCGCCAAAAAGAATTTTATTCTAAGTTTCTCTAAATGTCAGATAGGGTCATGAGGGCCGATTTTCGATTTTTAAAAAACCTGTTGGAAATGAATTCGAAAAAGAAAAAAAATTGCTTTGTGCACGGTTTGTGCTTATTTTGCAAAATATTAACCTCTGGTTTTTGAAGGTAATCAAAATCTAATTGTTAAGGTCAGGTTGGGCTGGAATCTGTAGAGAGAAAGCTGAAAACTAGTGTTCACAAGCGGAGTGGTCACCGGAAAATGAATTCAAGTTATAAAATTGAGACAAATTTCAGCTTTAAATTGAATTTGTATAGCCTTTTTTGCTAAATAGATTTTGTTATTGTTTCTTTGCTTGGAATTAGAGCAGCAAAACACTTATAGGTATTTTTTAATGAGCCTACTTTGTTTTCGATTTCGAATTTTCCAATGAATAAAAGAAATGTCGATGAAATTTTTATCAATTATAATTTTTTGCATACCATCTACTTAAGTAGAATACCAAAAAATTTCCATAATTTGAAAAAATAACTAAATTTTCTTCTAATCTTATCAAAATGGAATAAATTTAAAGCTCGCTTTATAATCCTTTATCAAAAGTAAAATGTTTTAATTTGTTTTTATTCCAAGATAAATCGCTTTAGTCAGGAACTTCCACATTCCTTCCATTTTTATCCAAAAACAACTTCGGATACAAACTTAAACAGTAACATTTTAATAGCCAGCTAAACAAATTGAACCAATAAAATTTATCTCGTATATAAACTAACGAGCCAAAAAAAAAACTGGTGCACCTGCTTAATATCGTGTCGGGCCCGCGCAAGCATTATGAACTCAACTGAAGTCTGAAGTAGTGCTTGAGGTAATTGGCAACAGAAATCCAGCAGGGCTGTCCATAAATCAGAAAGAATACGAGGGGGTGGAGAATTATAAACAGCACGGTGCTAGAAACCCTAGATATGCTATAATGACTTGATCCTGGTCGAAAATAAAATGGTAGCATTTTAAACACAAAGGTTTTATTTACAGCTTTATACAATAAAAAAAACAATAACTCGTCCTCTAGGTTAAATGCTAAGAAATATTTACAACTGGATTGTCAGTTCGGGATCTATGCCGGGGATTCACAAGCTGTCCGCGTATCCGGCTACTGCGTGTAGCTCCAGAAATCTACGGATTACTTCCGGTAGATCTTTCAGACAGCCTCGAGATCACGTGGTATCTCTTCAACTTCAGCACTGTTCACAGCTCGTCTCGTTGTCGTATCTGCTCTCGTCCAGTCTCTCGCCAGATCAACTGGTCCCCTCTGTCCGATCAGCTTGTCTCGTCCACCGGATCAGCTTGTCTCCTCTCCCTCACTCAGCTTCTCGACCGTCCATTTTAACAGTAGTGAAGCTCCACCTCTCAGGCTCGCATTGGCGCCTGGAGATACCGATTGTCCAATCATTCTTCAGAAATACACCCAATGGTGCACCATCATGTCGTGGTAAAATTCTTGAAACATCCACCCCTTATCAGAACCCTCACAATACACAATGTTCGCATCTGCGTTAGCTTAGCACCTCTTTCTTCAATGGGTCATAAAGAGCATATGTTATTCATTATTGGAACTTTATCCCAGCTTGGGTGGTTCATAGAAGAAATAATCCTATCTGTTATTTCGACACTGTTTGGTGCTTTAATGGACCGAAGGAATGTGTGTTCCATTATTTGTCTCCATTCAAATCCGAAGGGTGACACTAAAAAGGGAGAAACACAATGAGCAACAAAGGATGAATAGCCTCACCGCTGGCTAGGTAGCATTGTTCGAACATGTGTCTCTTCCAACAGGAGACCAGGTGGTGACTTCCTTACAATGCTCAATAATATTCATGTCCGGGGATTGAAGAATATTTGTGGAGCAACTCTGGGGCAATTCTGGAAGTGTGGGATGTCGCATTGCCCAGCTGGAATTCCCCAAATCCGCCGAAATGAACAATGTGCATGAATAAGTGCAGATGATCAGATAGGAGGCTTACGTACAAGTCATCTGTCAAATTCATATCCAGGCGCATCAAGGGTCCCATAACTTCAATTGCACACTCTTCATACCATCACAGAGCCTCCACCAGCTTGAACAATTCCCTGTTGATATGTACAGTCCATGGATTCATGAGGTTGTCTCCATACCCGTACATGACCATCCGCTCGATACGATTTGAAACAAGACTCCTCAGACCAGGCAACGTGTTTCCAGTCATTAACACTCCAATGTTGGAGTTGACGAGCCCAGACGAAGCGTAAAGCTTTGTGTCGTGTAATCATCCAGGCTATACAAGTGGTCCTTCGGTTCTAGAAGCCCATATCGATGATGTTTCGTTGAATGGTTCGCCCGCTGACACTTGTTGATGGTCCAGCATTGAAATCTACTGCAATTTACGGAAGGGTTGCACTGCTTTCAAGTTTGATTCTTCCCAGTGGTCATTGGTCCCGTTCTTGCAAGATCTTTTTCCGACCGCAATTCTGTTGGAGATTTGATGTTTACCGGATTTCCGATATTTACAGTGCACTCGTGAAATGGTCATACGGGAAAATCCCCATTTCATTGCTACCTTGGTGATGTTATTTCCTATCTTTTCATACCACGTTCAAACTCGCATAAATTTTTGTAACCTGACCATGTCGCAGCAGTAGTCAATATAACATCTGTGCCAGACACTTGTTGCCTTATATAAAAGTTGGCAACCTATACCAGTTTTTCGGGCTCTTCAATGTATTCTTCAAATTGGGTTTCTAAAATCTTTTGCGATTCTGGAGTGTCTCAGGTTTAATTAAAATTGATTCGAGCCTATGGTTCACCCCAGCTCAGAATAGCTGAAATCTTGCTCAGGTTAAATTCGATTTTGCTCAGGTTAAAATGACGTAATCTTAGAGCTTTTTTTTTTTTTCTTTTACTCGAGAGGTTTCCAAATACAGATTATTAGTTAGTGGAAGTGGTTTTCCCGAAATTTTCTCACCTACTCTTTAAGAAAGGTGAATTTTCACTTTTCTTTTCCCCGAATCGATTGAAACCAACATTTGACACAGAACTACAATTGAAATCACAAAATCATATACCAAATTTGATAAATTGAAGTCACAGCGCTTTTAAGATAACTTTAAGCATGTTTCTGAAAGTTCAAACCTTTGTAGGACTTGGCTCAAAATTTGAAAGGGGCCTACAATACATATGTTAAAGATGGACCGAATTTTATCCATCTAGCTCTCATCATTTTGTAGTTAGCATATTAACTTATATTCGAATAGCCAGACCGATAGACTTCCTTAGAATAGTTTTCATGCAAAATTGGATAGAAATATGTGATAGAAGTCCATGTGCCAAATTTCATCCTTGTTGTTCAAAGTATTTTTGAGTCATCATGTTTTTAGATAGGCAGATAAAGTTAATGTTAAAATCGTGTTTTTCGAATTCATGGACGTCTGAAACGTGAATATCCGTCCAAATCTCGAGTTCGAATTTTTTGACGATCGCAGTATTTCTTCTGCACTTCTTACAGGAGGAAGTGAGAAGCGATCTTTTTCTCCTTTCTTACTGGTCAGTTTTTTAATCGCTTTGGTTGAGCTCAGCGTGAAGGACACTAACCACGTTTATTTTTTATTGATTTTCATCTATTCTCATTTCTATAATTAATTTTTCGGATAATTTTCTGTGCAGTGGAAACGCATTTTGATACAACAAAAACAGAATTTATTCCGAATTAGAAATAACGAATAGAAACGTAACGGCTCCAAACTGTGATGTAAGTTGTTCGAGATATTCGGGGTTACTTCCGCAAAGGCCCGTCGTCTCAAATCAAACCAAAAATAATACACGGAACACACTCTGATATAAATGTAAAAACGAATAAAAATATATGATAAAAATGAACTTTATCAATTTCTTGGTTAATTGAAAGCCGAAATAGACATTGTTGATGGGGGAGCCCCGCAATTCATAATATGCCAATGCTTTTTGACAGTTCGGCACATTCTTATAGAGTGCTCACATTTTAATTCGCAGTGAATTCAATGTTTCCATCCCCCTCACTTTGTTTTAAGACATCCCTCACAAAGTGCATCATCCTCAAATTTTACCTTTTCAAAAATGATTGGTTTATTTTAATTTATGCACGTATTGTTCATTCCCTTTAAACCTATACAGCAGTTTATGGTATTTTTAAAAAAATCTGAAATAGAATATTTGTGACATTGATCAGATGTTTTGATTAGCCTTTTAAAATGTACTCACACTCCTTTTTATGAGCCATATGTTTCCGTATACCTTAATGGTTGGCGCTGCATAATCAGAAATAGTCTTGACGCTGGTAAACTCCATCAAATTCAAACGCGAAAGTAGAGCGTGAAAGGTCCAAGAAAATTTTAACAAAACATTTTGAAGTAAATCATTACTAAGCTTTTCGAAAACGATTCCTAAGCAAAGAAGTGTCTTCTCTGTCCATTACATTGGAACCATAACCTTTAAATAAAATAAAAAATCACCTGATTTTATTCATTATTAGGCTGATGACCTCCACCGATATAAATTGACAATAGATGTCGCTATTGTTTTTAATATTAGTCTCTAAATGCTCACGCTTTTGTTGCAGTATTGTTAAGAACGATTAACGATCAATAAAGCCTTATTTTCTAATAAGATCCAATGAATTAAATGTATAGTACTTCAACTAAAGGCCAGTTGACACAAAAGTCGTATATATTTGAACACTGATCTTGATCACAACTAAGTGGGGGATTGTAAGGTAAACGTTTATATGTATAGAGAAAAAAAAACGATTTTATGAAAAACTGAAAATACTTGCAAATTGTGTGGAAATAAAACTAACACGTCGTTTCACGTGAGATAAAGATCGGAGCACTCTAAAACTTGTCTTCTCAAGCCTATCAAACCAACAATTTTAAAAAATTGCTGTTTTATCACAAAAAATTAGATTCTTTCCTTTAAATATATTTCTTTGGAATAACTTTTTTTTTGTCGCTGACACTTTTGGTTCGAACTTCATTCTTATAATTTTCTTTAAAAAAAGAAATAAAAGTAGGTTCATTTCTTTTCCTTAGATTGAGCCTAAGGAATCGTCTTTTTCAAAAATGCGAAAACCACAACGAACTCTATGAAAGCCGTTCCTTTCTAATTTTAAGTCAGATTTTTTTTTTGAATAAATAAACCCTTTTAATTGGTCTGATGAGGCCGATATTTAAGCTACCTTAACATTAGCTGAAACCTTCTTAATCTAATTTTCACAAAAAAATGAAATTGCCGATGACGAAATCTGGTATATTGGATTTCGAAACCACTCCAATATCATGTCGATAACGATCTTTTTCAATATATTTACAGCAAGAAAATCATTAAGAATGAATAATACAGTAAAGAAAATATTACTGGGCATATAATGTTTAACCTGCTGAAGCATAATTTGCCCGAAAGAAGTATGAATGCATAGAATAATAACTGCGTCGATAATAAGTAACATACATCAAAGATTCATAATTGAAATTAATTCGAATTTATATTTTTGTTAGTTATAGAAACTTTTCGAATTGTAGACTAGTATACCCTGAATACAACCGATACTACCGATTGATAAATGCACAATATTCAGTCAGATCCTGATTTAACAAACCTCTATTTAACAAATTTACGGGTTTAACGAATTTTCTAAATACAAAAGAAGAAATTTTTCGCTTTACGTTCAGATATCGAATAAAATACAATTTCTAATAATAATTAATACCACAATAAAGTGCGATTTCTAATATAAAATTTCTAAACTTCTAACTATTGTGTTTCGGACTCTGATGTTGCATATAATAAATTAATCATAGGATCTTACAAATAAAATTCTCCGTCTTGGTGAATTCATTAAATAGGGTACGACTATTATGGCCACTTGAAAAACTTATCTCTCAATTAAACAAGTATTATTCAGCTTCAGCAGTGAACATTATGTTCCCACGAAAAGAAACTTCTCACATAGCCTGCTTGTCAGAATACTATTAAGATATAGCCATACTTTATAAGCTGAAACCAGTACTTTGATTAATTAAGAAACTAACTTAAAAGAACCGGTGTAAGAGGAACTCCTCTGATAAATGAGATGTGCTAACCACATAATTGAATTAAAATAATAAATAGAGATTGTTAAAACAAGCCTTAACTTATCCACCTCAGTCCACCTATGTGGACCTATGTCTCAAAATCTAAACCGTTTAATGTTTTAATATTTTGTCTTCACTTCTTGAAAACTGAATTATGAAACTTTAAAATGCAATATTTTAAATCTTTTTATATTTTAAATCAATTGCAGTTTTGACAATTATAAATGTAAGCAAAAAAATGAGAATTCAGATTGGTTAACAATCAGAATGCAAATTTTTGAAAACATAAAGACATTGGCAGTCCACTGAAAACATTAATGCTGCATAGTTTTATCGATTAACTATGGCTCAATTTAAAATATAAGAATTCGGTTCTAATGAGACACATGAATAACTGTTTGGTCTTTAAATAAATGAATTAATAAACACACAACAAAAGAAATTATGAGAATAAAATAACAATAAACCATGAGCTTTTATTTAGACATGCGTTCCAAGTGGCAACAAATATATTTAAATACATAATTTTTAAACATATATAAAATTTTATTGAAATAAATATTCATTCTTTTTTAATAATTGTAAAGCATTCCATTAAAAATGGATAATAGCTTAGTTATGACTCAAAATAAAATTCAAAACACTTTAATCCAAAACTAACACTAAATATTTCATAACAAAACAGGATTATAGAAACATCATTAATAATACTAAAGCAAACAATCAGCACTTAGTGACCCTTGGAATTTGCAGCACTCATTTCTGAAATGAAAAGAACTATTTTTGAATCTTTTTATTAAGTTATACGTCACATAGCATCTTCAAAAAAGGCGGCATATGGTGGGAAAAAATTAACTTATTGACCCCAATTTTTTTATTGTAAATTATCCCGAATACTGGTATATATTTTTCTTTTAGCTTCGTCTTCAATCATTGCTCTCTTCCTGAATTAAAATTAATCCATCTTTTCAAAATAAAGGATTAGACAGTATTTAATTAGAGTTAAATAAGTTTCCAAATGAAATTATTGTACTTCCAACTTTCTAAAAAGTAAAAAAAAGAAAATTGTAATATTGAAGTATGTTCCATTCCTTGTTTAATTTCTTAAAAATTATTTTCGCTTATATTTTTAAATAATGAAAACAAAAAAATTTTTTAAAAAAAGTACATTTATTTGAATAATTTTTTTAAAATCTATTAATAGAAATAAAGTTGCAATATCCCGTCAAATCTAGGATTCATATCTTATACAAGAGTTGCACACCTAACAAACTTTTATAAGATCATAAAGTACAAAACTTTGTTTCTTCCATGCAAAAAACAGAATTAAAAAAAAAGAAAAACAGCAATTCAGACATCCTAATGAAAGAGCTAACACATTTAACGTTCCTTATAAGTGTGTACATAAATGCAATAGAAGGCATAAATCAGGAGGAGCTTCGGGACCAGATCAGGCTGTTCCGCCTTTGCTGGTGGGCGCCCCAGGCTTACGAAAAAATTTGTGCCCAGCTTCATGCACAAAGCTGTGCCGCCTCTGTAGGGTGGACGCCTTCTTTATGGAAACGGGAGACGACAGCAAGGACTTCGTGCCGCGGATTGTTCGGTTTTGAATAGTCCTATGAGTGATTCCACAGCGGAAATCCGAATCTGAAGCATTCGATGAAAGGTTGGTGGTGCTGGATGAGGACTCTCGCTGTAAACCTACACAAAAGGATGATTTGGAAGTATATATGGGGGAAAGTGAAAGTTTTGTTGTATTTCAAAATAAAAAGGGGGGATGTCATTATACACACACACACACACACACACACACACAAAGATAATTAAGATCGTCGAAGATTTTGAATTCGAATCTCCACATTTCAAATACCTGGAATTGAAAAAATTTCTCTACATTTCGTCAAATTTCTCTACATTTTCCTGTTTTTTTCTCCATGATTTTTAAATTCCCTGTCTATTCCCGGTTTTTTAAGCTTTCTTAGTGGCGTTGCGACCCTCATGGATAAAATATTGTAAGGTTTAAAGCGCTAGATGCATAAACTTTGATACACAGTTTTGATATCTAACTACAGATTCTAACCAAATGTTAAACCAAATCCATTTACAGACTAAAGCCCATTTGAACTGTGCATTCACACCAACACGCAAAAATGGAAAAATAACTCAGAGATGCAACAACTTAGATAAACGAAATTTGGTAATTGATCTTACAAGTAAAAAATTGGAATCGATATCAAATATCAATCAAATTTTGGTTGATATCAATAAAAAAAAAGATACATTTGGTTTTCTTCACTATACTACCAAACACGAAACTTTCGTGTAAGATACTCTACAAATAAAATTCTGAGCTTTCCCCGAATTCCCAGCTCTAACACAAAATCCGCAAATTTTATGTATGAGAGTGTAAGGATGGATGATGTTTTTATTAGAAAATGTGGGAGAAACTTTCAGGGAAATTACTTCCACATATTTAGATGAATTTTATTAAATCAAATTGGCGTCGTTTTAGTTAACGTATTTTCGCTCTTTAACATCATACTTTTAGATTCGTGTATTATCTGGGCGAGACGAACATTACTCAATAAAAAAATATAAAATTTATGAACATTATACTGTAATGAATTACAAGGCAAACAGACTAATGGACAGTATTCTTTCGACACATTTGCATGACATAAAATCGAAAGAAATAGTACACAATAGCCAATGCAAATGTCAGACGACGAGGCAGATGAACCAAGTCTAAAACAATATCATTATGCAATATTTTGAGCTAGAAATCCAATTCTTTTCCTGCCCTCTTTGATTAAACAATAGTTTCACTATTGGAGAAATGTTTACATTCAATCAAAATTGGACATTTACATTGCATTTAACTCCCCCTCTCCCAAATCACCTGTCTTTCACTCTGTGTGCATGTTTTCCACTGAGCTGTCTTCATGCCCATTGTTTACGAAACGATAGTGAAATCCGACTTGGATCAGAAGGCTATATCACTGCAATAACGACAAGTGAGAATTCAGTTTCTTCAAGAATGTTCGTCATTTCATGAAGTACAGATGCCAAGTGTGCATCAAATGCTCATGCTTTGGAATGGCTCCTGTGAATTTGTTAACATACACTGAGTTCTTACCACATATACAAAGTGCAAAAAAAATTTGTAACTGTCAAAAAATTTGAGCTCGAGATTTTGAGGAATCTCCACATTTCAGGCTTCCCCGAGTTTGAAAAACACATTTTTGGAAAAATCTATAGCAAAGACAACTCAAAACCCTTTGAGTTAAATTAAAGAAATTTTGAATAAGATTTTTACTCTCAATTTGTGGATTTCTGTCAACTTTAGAGCAAAATCTATTCAAAGGAAGTCTGTCTGAATAGCTGTTAGAATATGTGATAACAACTATAAAACGAAAGGAACTAGACAGATAAATTTTGGTATACAGATTTAATATCTATAATGTAGACATCTAACAAAATTTGAGCCAAATCAAAAATGGGTTGACCGACTGTACATAATGAAAACATGACCATTTAAAAATAAAATGACTAAAATATGTTGAATTTGGGATATGATTTTATGTGAAATGTTTGTTTCAATCATATGGGGAAAACGTGTTTAAAACGAGAATTTGATTGTTGAAAACTATTAATCGCTTACTAGGGATTAATTGTCAAAAAACTTGCTAAGAATCTTTCAATAGATTCAGTACAAATGTTGAATTTTTGGCACAGATCAATATATCAAAGCTATTGTGTAGTAAAACCCTGTAAGGTGATCTATGGAATAACACTTTTATTAGAAAACATGTTTTTGGGGAGCCATTATCATTTCTGGAAAGTAAAAAGAGATGAGGAGTATGTAGCCATTGATAATGTATTTAAACAGGATTAGTTTAGATGAGATAAAATTTGGCAAAATAGCTGTGACTGAAGAACTCAGTCAGGGCAGGGAGCTTCTATATATAAAGAATATACATAGAAAAGAAATATTTTTTCAATTTATATCCAAAATGCAAACTCTGAGAGAGGCACTTAAGGCAAGTCTGTAGAAGGATGACATTTGCAGAGATGATGAGTTTTCATGAAAATCAAAAAGTTTTGAAAATCGTAAAGTACTAGGGAGAGATTGGTTCTTCGATTTTCCTTATTACTTGAAATATAAACTTAAATATTCCAGTTTAAAATTAATGCAAAATTACTATATTAAATTTTTAAATTTAACACCCTTTTTTGGATCAAAGGCGAACCAGGACAACAACTCAATTGCTCAATGGATAAGAGACCCTGTCTGCAAATTTGTAGCTCTGATGGATGAGCCAACACTCAATATAATTATAATTCCTCTTAGATAATACATTTCTATTATAGTGAAACACCATGCAATCATACATCTAATATGATTTATGATTCATTCAAATAATAAAATAGTAATATAACATAATCTAATATTATTTTAATACTTTTAAATGAAAGTAATTTAAAAAAAATTTTAAGGATGCCAGCTTACCTCTATTAGACGCTGAGAAAAGTGATCGTCTAATTGTCATAGATCTGGTTGATATTTTGTCTTGTGACCTAAAATTGATAAAAACAGACAGATATAAATTCTTTAAAATAGATCTAAAACTCATAATATATTAATTCTGAAATAAATATGAACTGCCTATTCATAAAAAAAATAGCATATTGTGCATTACTCTTTTAAAAAGTTACAATTTTTTATCAGAAAATTTTTATTAAAAACGTGGTTAAATTAATTCATCTATCCATAAGAATGATACAAATGCTAAGTGGACATAATTTAAGTAAAGGTTTTACAATTATTGTTGAAATTTGTTAAAAAGTGTCTGGCAGTTTCTCATAGAAACTAAATAAAGGAAAGATAAATAATTTCTAAAAATGTATGTAATTCTTACTCATACTGGAATCATCACCATATGGGTATTAAAACTATTTTTTTAACTGCAAAAATTCTTCTTACTCGATTAGCTTAATACATATAAAACTCTTTCATTTTGAAACGAAAAAGATCGATTTGAGAGTAGAAAAGTATTTCTGAAGAAATTCTCATTCTATAAATAAACATCAAAGTTAGAATATATAATTTTGGACTCATATTTTAAAAAATTATGTAATTATGTCAGTGGCTATCTTTTTAAAAAATATCTAAAATGTCCCAAAATGAAAGATTTAAATCAACAAATGAAGAATCTTTTATTTTCATTAAAAAAAGGCTGTAATAAAATACTTTTTATTTTTTATGATGAAAAATGTTTTAAATATACTTCTAGATGCAATTAAGGCTGCTTTGAGTCAAATTTCAAATTTTTAAAAAAATTCAATGTAAGAAATTATTTAAAATAATAAAAAAATGAAGATTTTCTTTGAAACATTGGAAGGTGATATAAAAGTAATTGTAATGGCAAATTCAACTAAAGAAAAATATACATATTTTTCTTCATATCATGTATTTAAACATATACTTATTATTTTACATATATTTATTATAACAAAAAAATTGAAATATTGCAAATTACAATTATTTACAATTATATAAAAAGGATATGTAAGTAAATTGAATGATATATTTTGCTTGATAGCAACGTGAAGAGTCCAGATACTTTTCATGCTGTTTGCACTAGAAACATATTAGAATTTACTAAACACATCAATTTATTTATTGATAATTTATTATTTTTAAAACTGATTTACTTCTATATTTTGTAGTATTACTATAAGTCTGATAGTTACATTGATTGATAATGAATAGGAAGGAATTAATAGTCTACGAATGATTGTCAAGAGTCATGGATTTTATCATCCCTAGGTAAAGACCAGCAACATTTTAATCTCAGCAGAATTTTCATTCCAATCTAAAGGTTAATGAATTGCAAACCTGAACTTCTAATGCTGCAAGTAGACTTTGAAATCAAGGTACCTTTAATTTATCCAAAACTATACAAAATCTTGCAAATGTTGGAAATTATTTTAACAAATGAAATATTAATGCTAACTATTTGAAAAACTTATTTTTGCAAAAAGAATTTTAAAATAAACTGGCTCTGCACTCACCTTGAACCAGGCAAGGGAGTATATTTTTTGACGTAATTGGGAGCACATCTCCCTCTCAGAGCCATTGCATGCTGTCTCAACCACTCTTTCACGCCTTGGATGGATAGAAACTGTGAATTGTTGATTTGAGATTTCGGATTATGTCCTACAGCATCCAGTATAGAAAATAATAAGGACTCACCAATCTAAAAAATACAAATATGATTTTTTTAAATAAAATTATCACAATTTCATATGACATTATATACATATAACGATATCTTTTAATTTATATCCTGATTAATTCTCAAATATTAAATTCATCCATGTAAACTCATCCAATCATTCAAAAATGTTCTCTTATTTACTAATTCATACCCACTTTTTATTTAATTATTGCCTCTATACGTTCTAAAAATTCCTTTTCTTTAATTTTCCACACCACATGTGAAGGAATAAAAATCCCTGCATCTGCACTGTTTTTCAAAGATTTTTAAGATTTCCTTTCCTAAGTTGATAGCCATATGAAGTCATAGAAGACTCTTGGCATAGAATTTTTTTCCCTCGTTTATGAATTCTGATAGTGAGAAAAACAATTTTCAATGATCCTGTTGCCGTCAACAAACTCAAATTTTTCAAAATATAATAATGTAAATAACAATGTGCAATTTTTACCACTTTTTTCCTTTTTATGCAGCATGCATATCAATGAAACTCCAAAGCTTTTGAGAATGAGAAATAATGAGGTGAGTGATCCCAGTTTCATCTGTTGAGACAAGACAGCTAAGGGTCAAGCTGTTTAAATGTTAACAGCTGAGCCCTGAGGCGAGATAAAAAAAATTTCATTCAATGATATACGTAAGCAATAACAAGTTCCAAAATGAAACAAAATCGACCATTTCAAAAACAAAAACAAAACTACAAGAAATAAAAGCTTAACAAAGAATTCTCCAAAATATTTTTTTTTACAAACTGAAATCATATCTGTGGAGAATAACATCCAAAAGATACGAGTTTCTATTTAAAATTTAATCAATATTAAAATATACCAAGTAAATACCCACTTAAGTTGTGAACAGAAAATCATTATGCATCCAAGTGCAGATAATTTGGATAAGACTATAAAAGATTGTCGCACCATTTTGAACTTATGAAGATTAGTAAAGTCTTTTTTATAAAAGTTCACCATTTGGAAAAATTAATAAAAATCTGGATCATTGCTGTAACCATAGATATTGAGTTGTCACAAACTTTGAGGAAGGAAAAACCTATATAATCAGTTTTAATTATAATAGTATTTTTTGTGCATTTTACAGCTTGGAAAGTAGCATATTAAAGAAAACTAAAGCTTCAAAAGCATTATTAATTTCTGTTTTATAATTTTGCAAACATTAATTGCATTTTTCTTAGGCTTACGTCCGTTTGCCAGTTCATTCCTCTTCCAGTCATTGAATTTTCTCAACAGAAAAATGAATTAAAGTATTAACTTCTACATTTTTAGATTTAAAAAAAAAAAAGAAGCTTTGTGCAAAAACTAATTGTCTTGAAAAAGAAGATTTTTATGAAAATTCCTGTTGTAATATAATAGCATAAGAAAAAATAACATAAACAATCAAGAAAGATTTGGTAATGAAAGTTGAAGTTAGTAACCGTTTCTTTTGAATCAATTGAGAAAAAAAAAATTAATTGATTTTAAAAATGGAGAAATGCTTTAAAATGAAAACATAACTAACCATACCCCATCAGTTGTCAAATTTTAAGACTGATATCAGGAAAATACAAATATATTTGAAACTATTTAGATGTCAGGACTAAAATGTTTAGTCAAGCTTTCCAACTATATAAGCTATCAACAAATGGAAGAAATAAAATTTGTATTTATATCATTTTTAGGGTACTGTGTAGCCTTAAGTGAAAGCAAGTATTACTAATAATGGACTAGCATTTACATACCTCTTGATAAATTTCAGGTGTGAAGAAAACTTGAGAAGGCACATCAGCATAAGATTTCTTGGATCTTTTCTGATTAGCAGTGAAACGGCAAGTATTGTAGTTGCATTCAAGGGTGTAACTGGAACAGAAATTGGTAGCATGTCACACAAAAATTTTTTAACCGAACATCGCTCAAGTTATATAAGTTATGAAGATTGGAATATTAAGTGTTGTTTAAAATATACAAAAAAAAAACTATTCTTCATCTTTAAAAAAACATACTTTTAATTATTAAATAATTCCACAATAAATCAAGTCCTTTCTTTTCTTCTTTAAAGAAATCAAATTTGATGTGAATGGTTGAAAAATACAATGCTAAAAGCAAACGTGTAATAAAATATTAAGATAAGTAATGAAAGCAAATAATCATAAAAACAAGATTTACATACATAAAGATATTTATCTATTAGTGGAATTATTCACAAAATTAATTTTGAAAAAAAAAATATCCTCTTTAGGTAACCTATGTCAGTAATAAAATAGAATTTGTGTAGGTGTGTATTAATGCTCTACAACTATTGTACAGCATTAACTCATTGAGTTGTAGAATATGCTCAACAACTCACTTGAACAACAAATACCAAACGTCGGAATGATTTTCTAAAATTTTATTTATAATTTCAATGAATTTATTTTCATTTTTGACATTTTTTCAATATATCTTCCAAAAATATAACAGAATAAAAATAAATTTTTATGTCAACTTCCAAATAAAAAAATTACTTCAATTATAGTATTTCTTTATGCACTAAACACTTCTTTTTTTTTCTGTGATTTTAAGGGTTGTATACAAGGTGCGCCTAAAAAATCGGTGAATGGATGGATATCTGAAAAGCCACGAGAGTGAAATATGCGTCCACTAGGATGTCCAGGGGGGGGGGGCACCACGCAGCAAATACCGAAATGAAGCGACGCATATTAGTCTGCAACTGCCAGTAGACCGGTGTGTATGCGAAAACTCGTCAAATTGAAATAGAGCAACAGATTAACATGAAATTCTGTTACAAACTTGGAAAAACAGCCACAGTATCTCAAGCAATGTTGGTGCAGGATTCCGTGAACAGGAAATGCGTTTACGACCAGTTCCAACGTTGCCGGGAGGGAAAGGAAACCATCGATCACAAGGTGACTGTCACAACAAGTTTGACAGTCAACAACATCGAGCGAGTGCGACAGATGTTGCTGCAAATTCGCCGACTGCCTCCAAAATGGATACCGGAGGAATTGGGGATTAGAAAGTACAGTTAGCACCATTCACAAAAATTTGGGAAAGCGCAAGATCTGTTCCCATTTTGTGCCGCAGACAATAACCGACAAGCAGAAAGAAACACGCATGCACACAGCTGGAATTTCAGCGACACGTGTGACCAAGATCCAATCTTTCTTCAAACCATCGTCACAGGAGAAGAGAGCTGGTTCTACCGGTATGATACAGAGGCGAAGCGGCAATCAACAGAATGCTCCCCAAAAAGAGCCGACTACAGAAGTTCAAAGCCAAAATATTTGTGTTTGAGTTTTTCGATAGCAACAGCATACTCCACCATTAATTTGTCCCAGAAAGGCAAACTGTTAATGGCGATTTGCACGAATTCGTTTTGAAGCGTTTGTTGCTGTGCATCTGTTCGCCCACAGTTGTACAGGACTGGAAAATGGTGTCATTTGCATGACAACGCTCGCCCTCATACTGCGATCCGTGTACGCAACTTCTTGGCCCACTGCCGTGTAACTGTTATTGCACATTCAACGTACTCGCCTGAACTGGCGTCTGAGGACTTCTTTTTGTTCCCCCGCTTCAAGGGGCTTCTTAAGGGCACAAGTTTTGCGAACATACTAGACATTCGATTATGTGTGGCCAAAGGATGTTACTTTAAAGTTGAATAAAAAATATTTTGTAAGTGTTTTCTTTTATTTGTTTATTGCTTCCATTCACCAAACTTTTTAGACGTACCTTTGAAAGGTATACAGAAAATTAAGAAATAAAGAGTAAAATGAAGCTGATATAAGGCTTTCAAAATAGTAATAATCCTATGTTCTTCATAAGTGTTCCTGTTAAATATTGTAAAATAATGTATATAAAAAATTCCAGAATGACATCCATTTTAAGTATTATTCAAGAAAGAATATTGATTCAATTTACTTCCCAATTTTATAAAGAAGCTTTCATTCCATGTATATTAAATCAATATATTCAAACAACATTTCTAAAGTTATAATGATCAATCTATTGTTTCATATATTATTCATAAAAAGAGATAATAAAATATGAATTGTTACAGTTTCAGTTTTGCTCCTTTAAAAATAATGCATGATTTAACATGCTAATATTGAAAGTGCTTTAAGGAAACGATATAATAATTGCATATAATAAGCTATTCATAAAAACGCCTTCTTCTAAAATGTTAAATGAAAGCTCCTTTGCTAAAATAGATAATTTCTATTAAAAACCTCACCTGTGAATAATCCCAGTAAGAACATACAGAGAAACTCGCCCACTACCCTCTTTGCTTTGAATATTGGAGTTGGACCCTGAATACATATTCTCAGCAGAAAAATTACATGCAGAGAAATCAAAATAAGGACAGTTGATGGACATTAATTTTGGAAGAAACATACAATCCACCTAAAAAAACCATGCATTTGCATTTCACTTTCTAAATTATTAATTTCTGTAAATTATTAATAATAAATTTACAGAAACAATATATATATATATATGTGTGTGCATATATATAAACAACTGGCAAAAAAATATTGTTGTCCAACAAAGATTTTAAAAAAAGTAATTCAATATTCATAAAAGTGATACTTTAATTCTATATTCTTTTAATTTTTTTACAAATAGTTAAATAAAAACCAAATAAAAAGCATTTCTAAACATCAAAAATAATAATTACCCATTCAAAAATATTTATATTAATTTTGTTTTAAACTGAATATATATATATATATATATATATATATATATATATATATATATATATATATATATATATATATATA
>JAOUZG010015456.1:2539760-2550149 GCA_026289955.1 Argiope argentata | reverse complement strand
ATATATATATATATATATATATATATATATATATATATATATATAGAGAGAGAGAGAGAGAGAGAGAGAGAGAGAGAGAGAGAGAGAGAGAGAGAGAAATAATAACAATAGAAATTATATATATATATATATATAATTTCTATTGTTAATTGTGTTATCTTGTACGAAAATTATAATTCAGTTAGTTGAAAATAAATAATTTAAAACTTATATGGATAATGAGTAATTAGTGGGAGTCTAGAGAAAAAAAGCATCTGAGCCCTCGCTGAGTTCATAATCTCATTCAGGGTCTACAGTTTTTATAAAGGAAGACGGAAGAACATCTTCTTTATAAATATAAAATGAAAAGTTCTGTGAAGTCATTGAAGCTGTTTATTTTTTTATCTCAAGAAATAGACGATAAACAATTCCTTGAAATAAAACAGGTCATACCGTTTCACCTACGAAGACAGTTGACTAAATTCAACACAAATAAATTTTGAAAAGTAAGAAAATACAAAGTGGAACCCATCTTTTCAATTTAATTATAATTTTTATTAATTAAAAATCGGTCAAAATTCGGGTGTCTTTTGTGTGATGACTTTCGAAAATAATTTTTGCTATTTTAAAGAAAAAAAAATAAATTCCTTTGAATTATAAAACATTAGTCGCAGTACCCGCATCTCCACTTTCTTTTTCTTGTTCAGAATGTAGGTTATTAAAAACACAAAAGCATAAGATTTCCTATTACGCATTTTTTTTAAATCTTTAGACTCAATTTGAATAGTCCTACAAATTATAAATTTCGCATAAACAGGCATTCTTAATCTCCCTGCTTTACACATATGTTTAAAGTTTACTCAGAATTACTCTTCTATAACCCTGCAAAATATATTCAGTCAATGGAGAAATATAAAGTTCTGCTATGAAACCCGATAGATATTAAATTTGGAATTAATAGAATATCAATTTTTAGAGGTGGCAACTTAAAAATTCTTTGTTCTGGTTTACTTTATACTTTTTTGATTTATTATTTAGTGCGGTCATTGGGAGAAATTTTTAGGTTGATTTTATCAACAGATGCTGTGAATGATACAACATTATAAGCATGCACTCTGGCAGCATTTTTTAGCACGTTTCCTGCTTCAGATCTTTGATGACATTGATAGAATACATGAATTTAATTTAGCCTTTAACTTTATATGAATAATTTTGTTTACACATAAACAAATTTTTGATTGATTTGTTGCAAAATGTTCTTTTACGAAGAAAATATAATGTTTGTCAAATCAATATACTAACGAAATTTTAAAAAATGAATTTATTTTGAATTATTGCACATATTTGGAAATAGAAACATAAATTCTCTCCAGGTGAAGTTTAATTCCTGTTTTCCCCAAAAGCAAAACAATATTCTATTTTTAGTATCCAGTTTATCTTTTCTGTTTTACAAACCTTACAAAATATTTTAAAACGGGTGGAATTAAAGATGAAAATAAATATTGTTACAAGTGGACGAAACGTGCGCCGGAGGAGAAAACGTTGGAGACGCTTCACAAGGAGCTTCGCACCAGCCGAGTTGACTTGGCGAGGGGAATATTCTGGTAGCCCCGAGACAGTTCCAGGTACTTCGCGTGACTCCTGCCCGGCTATATAAGGGACGGGCTTCCGCAGTTGGCAGTTCGCTATTTGTGTCCAGTATTAATTTATGCCTGCCCTGTGTGGGGATATGCTCCTATTTCAAATATTTCTGCTCTAAAAAAACTTCAAAATAAAATTATGCGAAATATCTGTAAAATGCGCTGGTTCATGCCAAGCTCAGTAATGTATCATGAATATAATTATCCTAACCTTCTAAAATACATCAAAAAATTAGCAGAAAACTTTTTTAAAAATCTGGAAAATAATGAAAATTCTGCAGTTAAAAATATTCCAACCTATTCACCAAATAGTAAAACAAGAAGACCCAGAAGAATTTTAATCTAAAATCTCTAACATAGAACTTTGTAAATAACTTCTAACTTAAACTTTAAACTGTAAAAACCAAATTCTAAGTTAAAATCTAACCTAAATCCCAAGGATACTACCCCACACATCCCCTCCAAGCTAACAACCTATAAGAACGAGTCCTGACACTCGCCACCTCACCTTCCTCTCTGTCAACCTAGAACTACTTAAGCCGTTTCTCCTGGTCTGCAACATCAGATGGCTCTTCGCAGAGTACTAAGAACATTACTGAACGTCAGGCAGCTAGCTATCTTCACCATGAACGGGGATAAGCCCCTACCGGGGCTAGGCGCCCCGTCAACCCATCCACGTAGTTGGCAGTTCGGATTGCGGTTCGGCGCATCTGACCAGAAACTGCGATCTGAAACATAAAATTGAAATGCCGAAATGCATTAACTGTAACGAATTAGGACATAAGGCCGCTTACCGAGGTTGCCCTAAATTCCCCAAAATTCACACCCCGCGACAAAATAGGTTTAATTATTTCAATTCTATTTTCCGCAGACAAAATGTTTCTTATGCCAGCACCTAACAAATAATCTTATGCAACCAAAAACTACTGAAACCGAACAAATAAATCTACCTACCCAGGATGGCTTTAAAGAAATGTTAGAAGCTATGCAGGAAATTAAAAAAGGTTTTCTTCTGTTCCCCAATTTAATTGAAGCTGCTAAGCAAATGAAAGGCAATAGTGACCCCACAGCGAAAGTCTTAATACTTTTCAATGCAATCTGTAAGCCGGTTAGCCCCTAAACTGATTCCATATTTTTTCCGAAAAAGTCTTTTATACCCATAATCAACAGCCAATGGAAATTCAGTTTATCTCCTCTCCCCACCATGCAGAGCAAAAGTCCATGCCAGTTCTTCTCCTTCCACGCTCCAGTCAACATCTCCCAACCTCCAGGATAAGCCCCTGGCGGGGCTAGGCACCTCGTTAACAAACTCATAGTTGGCAGGTCGGAAATGACAAATTCTTCTTTTTTCTCAGTGAGGAGGGGAATTATTTTGCTTCTCTCTTCTTCTGAGTCAGGCTGAATTGCAATCATGTTCCTGATGAGCCTATTTGCAGTTTTAGGGAAGTTACGATTAATTTCCTGGAGTATCAAATTGTAATTGCTTTTCAGTTTTAAATTAATTGGTGCAGGATAGACCAATTAAAGTAATTATTAAAGGACTACCTGGGGACACAGACAAGGAAGATATCGCAAATGAATTAAAAAGCCTCCAATACGAAGTAATCAGGATATCGCAACTTAGAAATTACAAGCTGAAAAGTTTCTACCCTATTTTTCTCCTTGATATTAAGAAGTCTCGAAAAGCAATGAATATTTACAACGAAAAACGCCTTCTGCACCTATGTGTCAAAATCGAAAGCTACAGAATGAAAAACACGGCCACGATGTGCTACAACTGTGCTGGTTTCCATCCCGCAGCCAGAAATTGCAGATTAACTCCTAAATTCATTAAATGTGGAGGAGCACACAGTACAAGAGACTGTGAAAATAGAGAAAAAATCCAAAACCCAATATGCGTTAACTGCCAAGAAACCGGACACACTGCTGCATGGAAAGGCTGCAAAAATTCCCCAAAATTAACAATAGAAATGGAAGGCCAACTTATGCTGAAATTACCCAGAAAAACAACAAAAATGAACCAGACCGATCCTACCCACAGCCCAAGAAATCTGTATCTGCTCCCACTTTAGACAATAACGCTGATCTACCCAGTATCCTGGAAACCCTCACATTACTAAAAGAACTTAGAGAAATCCTCAAGGAATTCCCGAAATTACTCGAAGAAGCCAAACGTGCGAAGAAATCCCAGAATAAAGAAGAGAAAAATCTCATTATCCTCAATGCACTTATTGACTAAGTTCTTACTTTCACAACCGGCTAGAAACTTGTTCCTGATTAGTCCAGCGAAAATCCATTAACCCCCTGGATTTTTGCATCATCATCATCACCCAAGCTCAAAATAGAACTTCTCTGAAGCCACCACCCCTACTGCTACCTGATTGGTCCAGACGGCCTCCCTCCTCTCCTACACCCTCTGTCTTGTTTCCATCGTCTTTGCCACTTCTCTCTCTCCCGTCATTCCACCAGACGTTTCAGCCACAGCTCCATGTATCGCAGCAGTTCAGGTCAGCTACGTTTCAAGGTCTTTTCAAGCAAATAGCCAAGCTTGGAGGTAGCTCGGCAACGGGCAGGTACTCCATTAATCTTCTTCGATGAGTTGGCAGTTCCTCTCTCTCGGAAGAGAAGCGTTTCGCTGGACCAGCGGATTCTCGCTTGTTATTAGTGAGCTGTGTTTTCGTTTGCTGTTAACGTTGTGTTATTGAGCTCGCTGTGATTTACTGTTTGCTTTGCTATGCAATAGCTGTTTTGCAGACTGTGTTTATTGTGCAAAAGGCTTGCATTTACGCTGTAAGTGACTGATTACTGCTGCATTGTGTTTATCCGAAATTTTACTTTATCAAGTCATCCTGTAAATAGCTGTAAATAAATTTATTTGTGCTGTCCTCAAATAAAGTCCATTCAATCCGACTCGCTACGCTAAAAACGTAACAATATATAAAAGTCTATTATATTAAAATTAGGTTCGAAAGCTTAATATAATTTTTATATGTAAAGAGAAAAAAATCTTGAATAATTTTATAATTTCTGATATTCAAATTTGAATCGGAAATCGATATTTTAATTTTAAAATATTCTCTAACAACACATGCCTAAATAGGCCTCAAAAAATAGTATACATTTGTAAGGTTCATAGATAAAGATAGATAAATTTGTAAGAATTATAGATAGTAAGATGCTATCTTAAATAAATTTAAAATTAATAGCTTAATTACAAAATAAAATGTAAACATTTTTATTGCTTAGAGGTTTTTATGCATCTTAAGTTGATAGCATTTATTTTTATCTATAATTTGTTTGTTTACATAAATGTGATAGTAAATGCCATTTTTTTTTCAAATATTTCTCTATCATCTATATATTGTAATGAATTTGTAGTATTGTTTCCCAGCATAGTAAATCTTCTAGTATGGAAAATAATTTTGGTAAATCTACAATAGGATGGATATTGAATACACAGCGAATAAATAACCTTCGATATTCACGATTTCTGAGACCAGTTCGAAAATTCCAGAAACTTCAAGAATCTTGCCGACAGTCCCATTAGAATTTGAATTATATTATTTTCTGATGGAACTTCTGTGACCTGTCCCAGAAACGAAGAAAAGACGAGGAAGAAAATTGTAGTCAATCAGTCTGTACTGAATTTAAACAAGTAATCAGCTTATAGTAGCAGATGTTTCGAGAGTCGCGAGTAGTCGAATGAAGTCTCTTTCCTGCAAGTTCTCTTTGCGTTTTGTGCTATTATGGTTGATTATTGCAAATTCGCCGTTTGAGTGCTGTTCTTGTATATACTTCTGATATGTGTGTCTTTCTTCTTATTGCATAGAATAAAAAGTCGTTATTTGTTATTGAGCTTATTGCATTTTCTTCATTAAACTTTCTCTACAATGATTGTAAGCTTTCAGAAAAAAAACTTCTGTAATAACATTTACATCGTAAATCCAATTTCTTTAACTTCAATCATATTGCCGATTTCACCAAAGTAGCATTTCAATGTACTAAATTCTGTATTTCACCATAAACTGTATTATAAAAATAATGCAACATTTATTAAATTTTATATATTACAAACTATAAATTATATTATATTATGAAGAAACATTCTAACTTTAAATTGTAATAAAATTTTGAATTTGAAGAGGTGAATACATTATGAAAAGATTACCAAGCACTTACATGACGAATAAATCTGATTGATATGCATTTTATAAAACTACCCTAAATTTCTACTTTTCTTTATACCATCCACCTTTGAAAACCATTTCTTCTTCATTTTAGCAACTTCTTAAGTTTTTAAAGGATTAATTTGTTATTTGACATGATTGAAAAACATGAATTCAATCAATGTACTGCAAATTAAAAAAGCGTGTATATTACGAAATTAAATCGGAAGTGAAAATTCTGCTGATGGATTAACAATTGGTAAAAACACACAATCAAATATTATGATGTATAGTGCTAAAAACTGCCTAATCACGAGATTGTTTTTAAAACTTTATTGTACTTGTATCTGGTAACGTGTTTTAGATGTTCGTTAATATAAATAGATGTAGTTATAGTAAATTAAAAGTTTTAATAAGTTTTTGAAGAGTATTGAGTGATACATTCTACATCACATGAGTATTGAGAATTAGGAATATTGATCAATTAAAGAGTTTTGAGATCGATATCCGACATCTGGCGTCCGCAACAGGACATCTGCTACGATTTGAATAAGTCATAACATTTGAACTTGTTATATTTTCGTAATGGAGAAATTGAAAAATTCACGAAAACAGTATCGGAGACTCTTTACGAAGGCTCATAGTGACTTTTTGAATTGTGAAAATGAGTTGACTATTGATAATAAAATTTTGAAGTTAAAAATTGTAGAAAATAAAGCGAAACTGGTGTTAGAGTGTGAGTACGAATTTCGAGAATTATTATTTGCTCCCTAAGAAACTGAAGAATACATAAATAATGAAATCGACATTTCTGAGAGTTATATAGATAAGTAGAGAATTTTATAAAATAAGTTACATGAACTTTTGGATGAGAAAAAATTACATTCTTCGGCTTCTACTGTTTCCGGAGAGGTAGGTACTACACCGAACAATTTATTGCATTACCCGAAAATCAATTTACCCTCTTTTGATGGAAATATAAAGAACTGGTTGTGTTTTTGGGGACAATTTAAAAAGATTGGCAACGATTCCAACCTTGATAATCATGATAAGTGCTTATTTAACACAAGCTATGGAGAAAGGTTCACCTGCTGACGAGTTGATTAAAAGTTTCCCCCCTGGCGGTGAAAATTATGAAAAAGCAGTTAAACTGTTAAAGTTACGCTATGGCAGAGAAGAGTTGCTCATTGAGGTTTACGTGAGAGATCTGTTGTCTATTGTGCTATTAAAACAAAAGTTACACAAAATTCCGATACGTAAACTGTATGATCAGTTAGAAACAAAACTAAGAGCTTTATAGAGTTCGGGAGTCACCAAGGATAAATATGCAGTAATGTTGTTCCCTCTAGTTGAATCTTCTCTTCCTGATGAGACTTTAAAGGCATGGGAACGATTCCGAACTGCAGGCAGACGAGGGAGGGAGGAGACGACGTGTAGTGTAACAACCGAGGAAGAAGATAACTCTTCAAGTAAGAAAATGCCAAGTAATGATCTAGATCGGCTTTTAGACTTTCTCCAGGATGAAGTAGAAGGAGAAGAAAGAATTTTGCTAGCTACCCAGAGTTTTGATCAATCTAAAAAATCAAGCTTCTCCAATAACATTCGAGAGTCTAACGAGAAGAAATTTCAAACCAGAGTATCATCAGCAACTGATCTTTTGGCATCTAATCTCAATAAGAAGAAGCTCTGTATTTTTTGTACTGAGGAACATAATTCATGGAATTGTAAAAAAGCTTCTAAACTGACTTTGCATGAAAAGTAAAGTGCTGTAGAGAAAGCCCGTTGTTGTTTCTTGTGTGTGAGAGAGGGGCATGGAGTGATAACGTGCCGTTCCAAGTTCAACTGCCAATTATGTGGGAAGAAACACCATTTATTTTTGTGTAGAACATTGTCACCAGAACCCAATTCTTCCATCGTCCATACAGATGATAAAGTTCGAGAGTCAATGATACAACGCGACGAAGCCCTGTCCAACTTGTCTCAATCTTCCAATGTTTTTATACAAACTTTAACCATTCTTGTGAGAGGAGAAACTATTAAAAGTAAAGCGCGAGCCATCATTGATTTTGACTTCCAGCGCTCGTATATCCTAAAAGCAACAGCTGAACAAATGAATTACAAGGCCAAAAGGAGAGAGTATTTGCAACATTCACTGTTCGGTGGTTCCATTACCTCAACCTGCCAACATGATATTTTCATGATATATTTATCAAGTGTTTCAGAGGAGTACAACTGTCATTTTGAGGTACTTGGACAAGAAATGATTTGTAGCTCAATATCCTCTAGAAAACAAGGGTCTTATTTTAAAGAACTTCAAGGCTATAACATTCATTTGGCAGAAGATTTGGATGGTCCAATCGAAATTCTCATAGGTGCTGATGTTGCAGGAAAGCATCTCCAACTAAAAAAATGGAATAACTGCAATTGAAACAAAGCTAGGTTGGACGGTTATTGGACGTGCCAATAGTAATACAAGCTTATTAGTTACTTCAATGCTCACGACAAGTTCTTGTATAACAGATTTGTGGACTCTTGACTCTCTTGGTATTACAGACCCGTCTGAAAAGAAGACGGCCGTTGAATTACAAGAAGAAGCGAGGCAGCATTTCTTAGATACAGTTAAAATAAATAACAATAGATATGAAGTGAGTTTACCTTGGATTGAGGATCATTTTCCACTTTCTGATAATTTTGAACTTTCTGTGAAGAGATTATACAAAGTTGTAAATAGACTTAAAACCGAAAGACTGTTCGAAACCAATGAAGCAGTATTTAAAGAGTGGTTAGAAGAAAATATCATAGAAGAAGTTACTAAAGACGAGATAGATATCCCTGCTCATTATTTACCACATCGTCCTGTTTTGAAGGAAAATAGTACAACTAAAATCAGACCTGTATTTGACAGAAATACAGGTCTGCCAGACAGAAAGGTGCCCCTAGTCTCAATGAATGTTTAGAAACTAGTGTTAATTTGCTAGAATTGATACCAAATATTTTATATCGTTTTCGCTTGGAAAAATTGGAGTTATTGCTGATATTCGCAAGGCATTTTTGCAAGTTTGTCTGTCTCCTTCTGATAAAGATTTTTTGCGTTTTCTGTGGATTGGAGAAGATGGTAAATTGAAATACTTTAAACATAGTCGTGTAGTTTTTGGAGTATCATGCAGCCCCTTTTTGCTTGGGATTGTTATTCTGCACCACTTACAAGATGTTTTAGACAATCAAGATAAGAAGTATCCAGAGAGAATGATAAAATTATTAATGCAGAGTTTTTATGTGGATAACTGCGTGACAAGTGTTCCAAATGAAAAAGAACTAGAACTCTTCATTGAAGTTGCAACCAATGTCATGGCTGAGAGATGTTTTGAATTAGAGGCTGGGAAAGCTTAGATTTTACTGATATGAGCAATCCTGATACGAATGTTATAGGATTGCAGTGAGACAAAGGTCTCGATACTTTAGGTATCAATATGAACAGCCTGAAAGAACTTTGTGTGGAGAGTGTGACAAAGAAAACTATTCTTTCCGCAGCTCATCGTATCTTCGATCCTATTGGTGCAACTTGTCCTGTTGCATTGTTTCCAAAGCTGCTGCTACAAAAAACGTGGGAGCAAAAATTGAATTGGGGGGAAGAAGTGGACTCCAATACTAGAGAAAAGTTTCTAAAGTGGATGAGAGACATATTTCATCTCGAAAAGGTGCAAATTCCTCGATACTTAAAAACTGGTGCTGTGGATGAGAAATGTTCCTTACATTTTTTCTGTGATGCGAGCATGTATGCTTATGCAGTTGTAGCTTTTCTTCGAGTTGAGACGAGTGAGTAAGTCAAAGTTCAGTTATTAAGTGCTAAAGCCAGGGTTTCCCCATCAGGAAAGAAGAAGACCATTATTGCAAGACTAAAGTTGTTGGCGGCTACAATCACTGCACGCCTTGCTTCATCTATCACAAAAGAGATCCCTCATGAAGAAATCTATTTGTGGTCTGACTCAACGACAGTGATAACTTGGATAAAAAGAGAAGATGTTTGGAGTACCTTCGTACAAAACCGTGTTACTGAAATCAGGGCTTTGACATTAAAAGAAAATTGGAGACATGTGCCTGGCTCATTTAATCCTGCCGATCTGCCAAGTAAAGGTTGTTCTACAAAGAAACTAGAGCAGTCCAAATGGTGGGAGGGCCCTAATTGGCTGTATTTGCCTGCTGATCTATGACCTTTCTCAGATGTAGATGTCAATGAAGATGAAGTGCTGAAAGAACGAAAGAAAACTCTGATGTCTACCCCGACTGCATGTTTAAGTGCCCACACCATTGAAAATGGGAATGTGGAAAGACCTGATTGGTATTATCGTTACTTTTCGCAATATGAGAAAATTGTACGTATGATCAGCTGGATGCTAAGATTTTTTAAAAATTGTAAAAAACCAACAGAGTTAAGAAAATGTAATATTCTGGATGCAGAGGATTTTGAAGAAGCGGAGAAAATAGCAATAAAGCTCATTCAAAGTGAAGCATTCGTTAACGAGAAAAATGAGAAATTGAAAACTTTATGTGTTTTCAAAGATGAGGATGGCATCATCAAATTGAAGACAAAAATTGAATATCGC
>JAOUZG010015456.1:2466238-2514760 GCA_026289955.1 Argiope argentata | reverse complement strand
TGCGCTTAGCAACGCATTTCGAGCTCCATTTTTATTATAATAGATTGGTGATCAAAATGCATAATTTTATTCTTTTAATTCTATCAAAAGAATTTCGAATTTTTATATCTGTTGTTTGGAAATAAGAATACATTTCTGCTTCTTTTTTTTTTAGTTCAATTTTGTTGGCAAGCTGTTGGGCCCGAAAGGTAGTTCTCTGCAGCAATTGCAAGAAGCTACACAAACTAGAATGGCCATTCTGGGCCGTGGATCAATGAGAGATAAGCGGAAGGTTAGGGAAATCCTTCAGTAGTTAAGTAGATTTGTCACTTTATTGATGTCTTTTTGTATATATATTTATTTTTTCTAATTAATAGGAAGAAGAATTAAGAAATCAAGGGGATCCCAAATATGCGCATTTGAATGAAGATTTGCATGTTGAAGTGTCAGCTTATGCTGCACCAGCGGAGGCCTACAGAAGAATATCGCTTGCCTTTGCAGAGCTACAACGCTTCCTTGTACCAGTAAGTAACTTAACAGTAAACAAAAGTAGTTATCTCTTGATATTATTTTTTCTTCTGAATAATTTGAAAATATTTCTTTTTCTTTATATTCTTCTATTCTTTATATTTTTTATATATCTTTACTAATTTTTTTCAATATCTTATTGAAACTTTTGTAACTCATTTAATCTCTTCCAGGATAATGCTAACCCCTTCAACCAGGGGCAGGTATGTCTGTTCTAATATTTCTCAGTTTAGAATTTATTCTTCAATTTGTGTCTTCTTTACAGCTGAGGATGTGATAAAAATAATTTTAACTCTTTAAAATAGCACACACAGCCTCTCTTTGGTTTATCCCTGCTGTTCTCTTTGTATTTACCTCACTTATGTTTGGGTCAATATGACCTGAATCTGGAAACTAACCTCTTGTAGTAATTGACAGGTGTCATTTAAGAAATACTTAAATAATAGTAAAATAAATTTAAAAATAGATCTAATAATATTAAGCAGCTATATAATTAACAAATATTTAAAATTGAAGCTCAGAATAATATTAAGCAGCTATAAAAATAACAAATATTCAAAATTAAAATTTTATTTTCAATAGCACACAGCTCCTTTAGTTGAATTATAAATTAACATCATTTATGTTTTTTTATCAGGTCTGTTGATAACTTCTTTTTCATGATTCAAAGTACTTGTAAGAATAACACTCTTGTTCCTTTTTGGGATGTAGTTTACAATTGTCTTTTGTAAAATGAAATATTGAATTGTGAACTTCGATATTTCTTCGGGGAGGCTTTCAGATATATTTTTTCTATGGTATCAAGCATAGTTATTTTTTGTTTTAGGAGAGAAATTCTCTTCCTAATTTATTCACTAAGTAAAACTTATCATATAATATTGGGTCCACATTATTTGCATTCCCTAATATTATCTGGCTTTTTAACTTTTTTTTTCTTCCCCACTGTGATTTTGTTTTCAGTACATTCAAAGTTCTAATGTTGAGTAACAAGGTCTTATATTTGGCTTACTTGGTATATACTGTTTGAAAAGACATTAGCCATGAAATCCTAATTAATTGTTCATCAATGCAGTATTCATCATCACAATATTATTTTCATTCAAATTAAATAATTTTGCTAGAATTTGTCTCCCCCCAGTTTTATTGTACTGCAGTTAATTTATCCAAATTTCTTTTTACTGCAGTTAATTTATCCAAATTTCTTTTCTTGAAGAGTGGATTTATTTTCAAAACAAATAACTTTTGATATGATGCTAAAGGTTTCGAGGGACATTGTCAAACGAAATATATTTCTGCCAGTTTCTTTATGCTATAAGCTTTTTGTTGATTCTCTAGATGATTTACAAACATTGGCTTGCATTAATAATCCAATATAGGCTTGAAAAGTTTTACTTGTAATATTTTTCCACCTTTTATGTCTGATATCCTAGCCATTGCATATCTTGTGACCTCTGGTGTAGCTTTTATAATATTTGCAGCAGTTGATTGAGAAGAATGTGGAAATGGATCTAACCCACTTTATTTCATGACTTTTGGTCTGAATATTCCCTTTATACTTTATTTGTTGAATATCTGTATCAAAATGATTGTCAGAACTTTCACTCTCAATTTCATCACTTGTTTGATTTTCATACTCAAATACTTCTTTGTTGCCTGAAGCTTTTATTAGTTTAGCTATCACAGCATGACTCAAATTTCTGTGATTCAACATTTTTTCTCCCACATTCAATGTACCAGAAAGTGAATTTAAGGAGGGGGATATTGCAATAAGAGCAAACAGATGGATCCATTGCCTATCACATCAACTTTTGGACTTTGCACACTCTGTCATGTGATTAAAAACACATACATCAACTAAACTGGTTTTGAAAACGAATAATTTAGAGAAACTATTGTTATTATTATTTTTTGAGTTATTCTAAACAAAAGTGAACATGCATAAGTTAAATTAAAGGATTTTTTTCTTGTGTTGGACCATATTGATCTGAATGAAACAATTAGTATAAATTGAAAAATACACCTTCAAAATAAGAATAAACTTAAATCCATTTATGAGTACATATTTATATTTACCAAAGATGCCAAGAAGTTTTATGAAAATACCCCTGTATTATTTTACGAACATATACAATTTATTTTGGGTCATATAGACCCGAACAGATCAGCAGGATATGAAAGCCAATTGGCAAAATATGAAAAGCATATTCTTATGTAATTATGTATACTGTCTTGTGCGCCAAACCAATTATATTATATTGTACATACCATATGACCATTGTGGCGCTGTGGCATAGGGGAACTGATGCTAGATGGTACTATATACTGTATCATAATAAATAACACAACTTTTAAGAAAAATTTGAATTAAATTCTAAATGAGTTCAACATTTTTTTTAAAAAACTTAAAAGTGTGTATTAATGTTAAATTTTTGTTTTTAATACTTAAAAATTTTATTTTTTAATATAAAAAATAATAATTAAAAAAAAGAAATAGTATTCTACATTCCAAGTATATCAGTGATATTGTTATAGGGCTCATTTCTCGTTTTAGAATTTCTTTTGCAGAAGTCTGATTTTTTAAAACTTAAAAAGATTATTTGTTTTGTACCGTTGAGCATAAAAAATCTTGACATATGTAATGAAAAAACTGTAAAATATGTTTCTAATTTATTAAAATAAAAATGAATTATTTATATTTTAATATGCTTACATGAAATAGATTCAAGTTGATGTATTGAAATGAAAGTTTCTGTGTATCATATTTTATTTATCTGAAAGTACACATATATGGAATGCGAGACATATATATATATATTTAGAAACCAAATTTGTGTTTTAGGATTATTATGATGAAATGCGACCACCTCAGTTCATGAATGATGGTAAACCAAAACCGCCTTTCCCTGGTGAAGGACCTCCACATATGGCACCTAGAGGTGGTCCACCCCATCCGCCAAGACCTATGGGTCCTCCTATGATGCAAGGCCGGGAGCCTCCCAGACGTACTGGCATGGTGCAGAGTACATATGCAACCCCTGAAGCTGAGGAGTGGGCAGCACCACGTCCTACACCTCCTAGGCGTGGTGGTTACAATTCTGCTACTCCACCTGCACGAGCAGCTAGAGTATGTTTTCTATTTTGTAATTTAAAATGTTTATATTGAATTAATTATAAAGTCTGAAATGTTCATTGCAAATTAAATCGAATGAGCATTCTAGCTTTCATAATCTCCAAACTAAGTTACAAAATCTCCAAATCATTGATTCATATTATATGTTGGTTCCATAGTTAATAGTGATCTATTCAGAATTCATGAATTATATATATATATATATATATATATATATATATATATATATATATATATATTTAGATTAAATATTCCCTAGGATATTGCTAAAGTGTTATATTTATCACAGGTATATAATTGACAGATTTCAGAGGAGACATGGCACACAATAGTCTGTGCTTTTAAGATTTGAGATTGCACTATTTTATTGTGTCAAAAATAAATGTAAGATGCACACAAATGATATACTGGAAATGCATGTGCTTAGTATGGTTGTGCTCAGTATGCTGAAATTTATACCGAACAAGAAACATCCATGGGCAATCTTAATCTTATTCATTATTATTGCTTTTTATTTATTTTTGAAGAAAACTACTGAATCATATCGATTACTTTGTGAAATTTATAGTGGACATCCGTGTTCAGAAACATCAAATTTGATGTCCAAATTCAAACTGTTTAGTTTTCAAGAACAATAATTTAAAGATGAACCAAATAGATAATCAGACAATAGTTTCCACAAGATAATGAAATTCCAAGTTTTAGATAATATTTGAAATTTAGCCCTAAGTACTTGAGAATTCATTCTGCCTTCTTACTTCACCAATTGCGTGATTTTGCCTGATTATTTTTATTTCTTGTAACAATTTTAGTATGCATTTTTTATAATTCACCATCTGTCATTTTTTTAAAATTGCAATTTCTCTCTGTTATACCTTGTTTTGACTTGTATTTCAGCACTTTACATTTTAATGTACACAGTTGACATTGTATGATTTTATTTTTTGCATGATTTCATTGAATGAGATTTTATTTAATTTGTTTTTATATTGCCCTACATTTTTTGAAACTCGTTCAGTAAACACAATTTTTATAATTCATGTCCTTTTAACTTGGTATTTTTTAGCTCTAAGATCCTGTATCCCTTTTTTAGCTTCTCAATATTTAAAATTCAAGTTTCTTTATCATTGCTTTATCATTTGAGCTTATTATTGCTCTGAATATCAAAGAAGTTAAATGAAACTTTTAAAAATTGTATAGGTGCGAGTATGAATAGCAGAAATAAAAATTTTCATGCCATAATAAATCGAACCAAAAAAAATGTGGGTGTGGCTTATTTCTATATTTTATTGAAACATGGATATGAAGTTTTCAGTTTTTTCATAATAAAATTTTATCATTCTTGAATACAATATTTTTATTACTTCAATCCTTTACTCTTTGAAATTCGTATTTATTTAACTTTCCATTTAGACGACACATCCTATCTTGGAATTCAATTATATAGGAGATAATTAAAAATAATCTCCTATATAATTGAATGAGCTTTAAAATATTGAAAAGTTTCTAAGTGATTCTTGCATTTTAAATTACTAAATTCTTTAATTTAAAATTCAGATTAATAAATTAAATATTCATCAGTTCAATGCACATGTCAGAGATGTCATTGTATTTTAAGTAGTTAACACATTCGCTGGCGCATCAGCATGGCGCTACCTCCCATGCCGGTGACGCTCTGGGGCGACAATCGAGTATGATAAGTAAACTGCTTTAGTTTTAGTTCGGATTTGGAGGTTGAACGATGAGGTTTTTGTGGCATGTTAGTGAAGCATTATTTTTACTAAACACGAAAATAAAAGGTTTTTCTTTTTTTCTGGCTTTACTATTAAAATAATAGGAACGTTTTTAATCATTAAAACACTTTTTTTAAATTTGGCTTCTGAGGATGGATATATAAATTTTGGTGGCAGCGAATGTGTTAATTAATTTTTGCTCATTTTACTTGGTGTTTGGTTTGATTAATCCCCCCCTTTCTCTTCTGTTCCAATCCTTTATCATATCTGAATGCTCTTAATTCAATCTTTCAGTATTTTGGCAAGTGCATATTGATTTGTGAATATAATGTATATTCAAGTTGTCATGTATATAATATTCTCGTGTATATAGTTATATTCTATTCTCAATTTGAGTATCCATCACACATTTTGCATTACAGTTACTTCTGGTTTTTAGCTGTAAATGATAAATTTGTATGCAGTATAGGTGAGTAGTCTTAAGTACACTGGTGTGCAAAACTTAAGCAACAAGTGGTTTTTCGGCCACAGCTCCCCAACAAAGTATAAGATAGCCATGAAATTGCAGTATAATATGCACGTAATTCAGTAGAAAGACTACTTGTATGCAAATTTTAGAAATAAAACGTCGTAGGTGATGTAAGTGTACGTAAACCTTGTGGGTCGGCGCGCGCAGGTCAAAGCTGTGATAAAAGGATGAAGAGCACCGTAGTTAAAGACATTCGCTGCAAGTGCAAGTGATTTGTTTTGTGAAACACGTCTTCAAGAAATCATTTAGACGACTTTACTCGAGGAAGAATGATTGGGAAGCTTGAAGAGGGGCGTAGTGTGACCAGTGTCGCCGAAGAGTTCGGGATCAACAAAAGTGTTGTTTCTCGTGCTTGGAATGTCTTTAAAACTACTGGTACAGCTGTTCGGAAGGTTGGTGGTGGCCGTCCAAGGAAAACAACACCAACAGATGACCGTTACATTGTCGTACAGGCGAAAAGAAACCGTTTTCAGTCAGCGAGCGCCATATCTCAGCAACTGTGCACAGCCATAGGACGACAAGTATCAAGATTTACAGTGGCCAGACGCCTTCACAAAGGTGGCTTATTTGCTAGACGTCCTGAACGCTGCATACCTTTAAAAGTTAGCCATCGGCGGCACCGTTTAGAGTGGTGCAGAGAACACGAAACCTGGACACCTCATCAATGGAGTCGTGTCCTCTTCACAGATGAGAGTCGTTTTAGTGCTACAAGCGATTCTCTACGTCAGTTGATCTGGAGAGAGGTTGGAGCTCGATTTCATCCCAATAACATCGTGGAAAGAGATCGTTACGGTGGTCCTGGAGTTCTCGTCTGGGGTGGCATTATGTTGAACGGGCGGACTGAGCTTCAGATCTTCGACCGAGGTTCTGTAACTGGAGATCGCTACTGCAATGAGGTAATCCTACCCCACGTGCGTCTGTTTCGAGGGGCCATTGGACCAGACTTCATTTTTATGGGTGACAATGCACGGCCACACCGTACTGCTAATGTTCAAGAGCTACTGGAAAGTGAAGATATCAGACGAATGAATTGGCCAGCTTACTCTCCAGATCTAAATCCCATAGAGCATGTGTGGGATGCATTAGGGAGACGTCTTGCGACACGACAGTATCCTCCTGGTAACACCCATCAGCTGAAAGATGCGTTAAAGGAGGAATGGAGACGTTTACCCCAAGAACTCCTGGATAATCTGGTGCTTAGCATGGAGAGACGATGCCAAGCAATAATTGCAGCAAGGGGAGGGCATATCCCATACTAGAGAACATCTGCCAGTTGTACTTACGCTTCTTCAGGCAATAATGTGTACCGCCACTATATGTCAAATAAAGCCTTTTTTTGTTCCATACCCTACTTTAAGCTTTATTATCATTTCTGCGCCATTATTCTTTCACTATCGTTTAAGTACAAAATAATGTACATCATATTCAAATTTCATGTCAATCGGTTGATTTCTTGTAGAGTTATGACAAAAAACGCACTTGTTGCTTAAGTTTTGCACACCAGTGTAATTGCCGTGCAGATATGACAAATGAACAATTTTAATGAAAATTGCTTGAAGCCATCAATTGAATAATCCAAATTTACTGAAATAGAATTATAAGAAATTCTAATAAGTGAATTTAATTAACGGAAAATTTTTGTCTGATCTTTTATTTTAAGGATAATATCATTTGCTGAATCAAAGTAATGCTGAAAACCATAGAACTTTGGCTACAAAAGAAAAGCCATTTACAATTAACATGCTGTATTTAATGATAATTATATGCAATATTTCTTTGTAGGACTGCCAGGAAAATTGCAGTGAAATTTGAAAATTTTCATAAAAACTGGAAATGCAGGGAATTTTGATTCCCTGTACCCCCACTCATACTGTACCAATCTTTTAAAATCGATATTATTAAAGATTATAGACACAGCTTTCAAAAGTGAAACAATACTATTCACAATTATATAATGCAGTCATTTGTCTTTTTTCTACTCTCCTTTTTATTTCTGTATAGATCAATCCAGTTTTGGTTTGTTGGATACTGGTTCTTTTTCCCTTGAGATTCCCAAATTGCAGCTAATGAGCATGTGTAAGATTTCTGTAATAGCAAGAAAAAAATGGAATACATTTCTCGGACACCGAAAAACGTTTTATATAAATTCCAGTCGTTAAACCTTCTATTAGGGATAATTTGTTTTAAGCTCTCTTAGAGAAAACTCATTAGTTCACAATTAACACTCATTTAATTTATGTTATGCATATTTAATGTAACACAACTTAACACTCCAAGTGGTTTATTATTCCGAGCATGGCTTCTCAAAATTTCATCTATTCGTAAAAAGATTACTTCAAAAATATCAGCTTCACAGAGAGAGTGTTTGAAAAAGAAACGAGCATTTTTCACTCCTGTTCTTTCCCAGCTGCAGAGATTCAATTACCCCAGTGGGGAGACTAGCTAGGTTGTAATTTATCTGACTAACTTATCTTACTGACTGACTACTTTTCTCCGTGATTTTTTTAATGTATTAGTTTATATATATATATATATATATTAGTTCAAAACTAAACTAGTGTCCCATTTTGCTTTTTTAAAAACTACCACATTTTGGAAAGGGAAAAAATATCCATTACAGGTCCTGAATTTTTAAACTGTAACTTTTGTATAATTAAATTGATAATTGCATATTCATTCATTACACTTCATTCTGAAATTTTTACAAAAGACACCATGCTGCTAGTTGTCTTTTCATTAAAAATATTATATGAAAGCATATAGAAATATTAATATGTTAAAATCAGGCTCTAAACTTTTTTTGCAAATAATTTAAGTAATATTTAAGGCAAATTCTTTTTTTGAATGCATACTTTTCAATATATGCGTTGCCTTAAATTAAGTTTCTAGAAATTTATATCAACAACTTTTTCATTGAAAGGTGAAAAATTTTCATTACTTAATTATATTTAAATTACAATTCTTAATTATGATGCCTCACCAATTCATTTTGTCATTTCATAGATTAGTCTTGCTTATTTTTTAGCTGTATATCCAACTTTTTAAAGCTGTATATTCAAGCTTTTGAAACAAAAACATTTATATAAAAGCTTGCAAATATCATTTAAGGGTGTTCTACATTTTATAAATTGCTAAATTCTGGATGATGAAGATGTTTTTTTTCCCTTATAGTGCATTACAAAACTTCTTTTATGTGCTATTTTGAATAATTTTAATTGTTTTCTTTCCTTGCTGTTGTCACTTCTTTAAACTGTATTCCATTATGAATACAATCCATTACAAATAGCACATGAGTGTTATTTGTGCATTTCTTCAAATCTTGGAACATAGGTATACTTAAAACAGATTTTTTTTTTTTGAAAGATTTGTGTAGCAAATTTGAAAATCAATGTAGTTTTGATTCCATCCGAGAATTTTTCTTATTTTGATATAGGAATTTAATTTGTAATTATAAGTGGTTTCACCTCTCTTTTTTTCATACACCTTTTTGTTAGTAAAATTATTGTTCATTTCCAATAGGTGCATTGCTTTACAGTATAGATTGGAGAGACACCACTGAGAGGAAACAAATAATTTCATTTTTAAAACACATCTCAATGTGTATATATTTTTGTACTGCATGTTTCACCAATGAATTTGACAAACAATTCTGAGGTACTGACTGGTTGATTGAAAGTCAGTCTGAACTGTATCTTCTAGTGTTATTCAATATATTTGTAAAAAATGGGGGAGTTACATGATTTAACACATCTGAAATTCATCAAGTGAATTTTTTTCTTTACAATAATATATATATATATATATATTACATTAAGTTAAGAGTATAAATCTTTTTCACATATCTTGTGAAGTAATTTAAAGATAATAAAATAAATTGACATTGTTCTGAAGACATGATAAGCATCAAAAAAAAATTCTTAAAAAAAAAGACATTGAAAAGCAGGAAAATTCAAACTGCCGAGGTGAATGAATGTTTTGACGGGCATTCGTACTCTCTAAGATTGGTTACTCAGTCATCAGTAAACACTTCATACTGATATGTGCGTAATCTAGTAGCAATAAATTATTAAGGAGTAGATATTTGAAGATTTTTAACTAAGAAAAATATTTTCAAAATTATTTAAGATATTTATTATTAACTAAGTATATAAATTTTATTTTTAAAAAATCACCATTTCAATACTATTTGTTGGATAACTTTTACAATTTTTTTCATTATATAGCTATTTGTAAGCTTGCATATTTTTACTTATGTATTCTTTTAAAATCGTTACTCTGTTCAATATCATAACAAACTCCCATGTATACTTTTATTATAAAAGATACTATTTAAAAGATACTATTTTTTATTATAAAGTATACTTTTATTATATATCCAGATTTTTTGGAAACATAGTTCTGCTTTTCACCATGCTAAAAATTATTTGACTTCCACCAGTATTGCTGCAAGTGAGATTTGTTAAAGTATTATCGACGTTTGTAAAATTTCACTTCAGATCCATATTTGTTATTTTTGCCTAATTTGTAGTTGTTGGAGTATGGACTTCTTAAATTGTTGAAAGTGTGAATTTCAGTTCCTTCGGAAGTAAATTTTATTATTCTGAAGAAAAAATGCAAAAATTTTGTTAATGTTTTGAGCCAGATATGCACACACACACACAAAAAAAAAATTAACAATTTAATACAAAATATTATTTAAGAATAAGAACTATCTAATGAAAATTCTAAAGATATTTATTCAGTCTTCACATATCTTCATCCCCCCCCCCCCCGAAAGAGTTCAGACAAAAGTTTCAAAATTATAGGATATTGCGTAATTTTACTAAGACTTGATGCAATGGGGAAGGTGTAGAATATATTCTCTTTTGCCTTTAATTTCACCAAATTGGGAAATATTTGAACTGAAATGAAATTTAGAGTATAATATTAGTTCTATAAAGCCTTTTTTTTATGTTTGTTATGACATTAATAATTTCAAGTTCCTTGAAATATTGTGACACATCTGTCATAAAAATATTCATAAAAGTTGATTAAAAATGCTGTGTTTTATGGCAAATGCAAAAGGTGTTAATTTCATGAAATCATTAATATGAAAGTTATATTGTCCCCCCCCTTGTAAATCATAATGCTTTAGTGATTTTAACATTCGACATTAAAAAATATGTGTATGATTGTATTGGAGAGGGGGGTACAGTTTGTTATTCTATAAATTTGATATTGAATTGAAGGAATTTGCAATTTTATACTTGGTTTTCTTTCATTTAAAAATTTATTAACTAGTTATTATTTTAATTTGATTTATATATATATATTTCAGCCTTATGAAGAACCAGTAAGTGAGTACAATAATTACGGTGATGGCTATGGAGACTACAATTCTGGGTATATATAAGTTCTTTTAATTTTGTTTTTAAATTTATTACTGATCTGACTTTTCTATTCATTTTTTGCTAATTTCATGTTAAGATAGTTAAATACATAGACATTCACTTTTTTAATTTATCATTTAAATTAAAAACATTTCATATTTTCATTGAAAATATTTATAATTTAAGGCACCTGGTAGTTTAATATTTGTTTAGAAAACAAAAAAAAAAAAAAAAAAATCTGAATACCGTTTTTCTCAAAGAAACATTTGGTAAGTAAGCATTTAAAAAATTTTTAAGAGCAATTTTCATTTGAATCCTTAGACTTTGCATAAAATACTGTAACTAAAGTCTCTTTATTAAGAGCTAGAAAAAAAAATTGCCATACATATTCCATAGTACCTATATTTAACTGCATTGAAAAAATTACTTTAGTCCTTAAAGAGATGAAATGGATGTAGAATGATTTTCTTTTTTCCATAATTTCATATATGTGAAACTGTGTCTAATCAATTTCTTAAAATTGCACTAGGTTATTTAAATTAATTTTGAGGTCTCTAAAATATCTTAAGTTTTATATAATAAAAGAATTATAAATGTTTAAATATATTTATATATATTACAATCGATCCCGTGAATGTGAAGGGCTGGGATTTAGACCTCCATTTTTCACGGCTGTAATATTGCCGGGCTGGAGTGTTTGGTAGTAACATGACGAAACGATTAAAATCAATTCGATTCTTTTGCGTGGAAGTCATTTTATGCACCAGGTGGCAGTAATAGTCTATTTTAAATGTAATTGCAGATTATTTTCAACTAGGTGGTAACACTAATTGAATATGTGTACTTAACCAATTCATCGAATATGTATACTTTTGTCATGTATTTTTGCATTCTTATCACAAAGCCTGCCCAGATACTTCATTACACATGGCTCAGTTGAATATGCATGGTTTGTGTTCTGTGTTAAAATACATATTTTAATATTGTGTTCATTATGGAATGGAAAGTTTGATGTTCCAGAAGAGATGAAAATAATAAATGCAGGAAGGAACTTGGTACTACTGTCCAGATTGTGACATTGGCCTCTGTATCTCATGCTTTGAAATTTGCCACACAAAAAAAAAAAATTAATTAATCTTTATTTATATTAGATGTAAGGTTAATAAAATTCATTTAAAATTCATATTTCTTTAAATTTTGCCGCTTGCTGGAAAACCGACATTCAGTAAAAATAAGCCTGAATGTTGGGAGTTTTCATAAAATTTTAATTTTTAAAAATTTCGAACAAAAAAATATCAAATTAAAAATTGAATGCATCTGTTGTTTGTACATTTATTTTTATATAATTTTCTTAAATTTAAAAAAATAGACATTTTATGACCGTTTTCTTAAAAATTATCCAATTGTTAAGTCCTAATTAAAATTCTTATCTTGATTTAATCCATATTATCTTCAATTCTAAAATGCTCTTATTTCCGACACAATGGGATAAAATTCCATGATGCTGGCAACATTGTTTTTAAGATTTCTAAGATTTACTTTCCTAAGCCTTCATGTGTTAAAGAAATTTTGATCAGAATCTTGTAGTAAAACCACAAATAGGAAAAGTTTTTGCCTCTTTGTTCTTATATCATAATGTAGACTTATATATATATAGAAAAATGGTAAGATGCATAATATTGCTCTCATGATGAAATGAATTGGCTAAAATTACTAAAGTTCTGCCTGTTGGGTCATTCCATTGTTATAGAAGTTCAGCTACAATCACACTGAGATATTGGATATTATGGAAATACCTCCACAAGGTCTATAAATTCAATAGGTTTACCTGTGATTGGTGTATGATTCAAGACAGTTAGCAGTTCTCAATAGAAAATAACTATTTACACAAATAGAGAGCCGAAATATAGACAAGCTACATATTCTGCAGCACTTGCAATAAACAGCCCACAAATAGTAGTAACTTGTAGTAAACAGCACACAAATCAGCCAGACAGGATTCAGCATTGGGAGGGAATTCTTCACTTCCTACTGACCTAATCAGTTACCATCTTGCTAATTTATATTCCTGGCTTCTTCATACATGCCTCAATATGTATATATATACTATAAAATAAAGGACAAATACAAGCTGAGCTATGGCTATAATGTCCAGTCTTATACTATAAAATTTTTAAAGAATGCTGCAATGTGATCTGTAAACTTTTGAATAAATTTTCTCAGGTAGACTATTTATACAATTTTTATATGAATTTTTATAGCCTCTTCAGGACCTGCAAATGTAGAATTAAGAGCTCCAAAGATGTACCGCCACCACGGGTCCAAGCGGTTTTCACTGTAAAGCCTTAATATAAAAAAATCGTATAACATCGTCATTTTACTTTCATGACTTTTATGAGTAACGTTTTTAATATACTTCTACTTAATATGTATTGAAATGAAGATTATAACATTAATAGAAATGAAGGAAATTAGTAAACTAAAGAGTTGGGAAACAAATACTATTCCTGTGAAAACAAAGCTTGGAATATAAAAATTTTACATTGTATTATTCTCACCCTCAGCAACAGATGCACTGTCTCCTATGGGGGGGGGAATCAAAGCTGTCAACCAGAACATGAAGTCTTTTTAAATCACACATGTCTCTTTAAAAGACTGTTTATACCAATAAACTTATGAAATCTAGAAATGCAAATCAATAACTATGCCTCCTTATATATTGTTACAAACCTGTAATGCAACTTCACAGCACAAACAGTTACAATCAGCGCTGCTGCATGCTGAACGAGTGCTGTATTAGTGATGTCAGGGTTTAGCAACAAAAAGGATAGTACTAGAAAGTTTAAGAATTTTCCCTATCTATTAATAAAAATCGACATGTGCCCAAATTGATCTAAAAAATTCTTGGGTTCCCCCTTCCAGGAGCTATAAAAGGCTGGAGGTGATTTGATATGAACAGAGCTGGAGTAGATGACAAGTAATGAGTCTTCGAGAGGAAAGCAATGGGGAAGTGCCAACGTTGTATTTAGCTCCAGCGAGTGTTGAACTGCTGTGTGCCAAGTTGGGTTGTTGCTGTGGAAGCCGCAATGTATAGTGTGAAATAGCCAAGGTATTGTGGCAAATCGGGCAGCTAAAGCAAGGAGAGGGCTATAAGTTCAGCTGTCTGGAGAGAACATTAGGCGAAACTACTGGGAACCTCTCCTGCTGCAACCTTTCCATACTTTGAGAGCTATGGACAATTACTACTTGTGGCCTGCTGCTGCGTGCTGTCAGATGTTTGTCACGGCTGTGCATATTCATCTTCTTTGTGTAAATAAATATTTTTTTCTTCTGAGGCTTGCTGCAGTTGTGTCTTCATACTATACACCCACCAATATAGCAAGCGAACTTGCTGGTGAGAATCTATCCCATAATAGTATGAAGGTCAAATGTCATATAATTAGACATGCTAAATATTTCACTCATACAAAATATTGTTTTGCAATCCCAAAACTATGAAGAAAAAATCTTATCTAGATCAAAATAATTTATGGCTCTTTAAATGTCCAATTCTCTTGAAGGAGTGGAACAATTTCAATTGCTTATATATTTAAATATCCCTGACGTTTTACCTGAAGTTTTTTTAAAAAAAGAAGTTGGAATTGAAAGTGTATATTAAAAGTCAATACTCTGCGAGATATACTCCAAAGTAGTAATTAGCATCAAATGCCATCTAGTATTGTGTAAAAGTTAAAGCAAAACCTTCCAAATAGAAATTGTGCCGGCGTGATTGTGGGCCCACAAAAATGGAAATGTCATTTGTTTGATACTGTAGGCTTTAACAGGAGACTTGCTCGATCACATTTACATGATCTTGGCAGGTTAAGCATAATACTTTGCTCTTAAGGGACTATTAAATGAAATTTGTGATCTGATAAATTTTTGAGGACATTTTGGAATTTCAGTTTATTCTGAAGATTTTTTATTTTAATTCTTTATGGATTAGAGTTTTGGGAACTGACTCTCAACCTTTTTTGGCTATATATAAATGCATATGCACAAATATAGTTGCTACAAGCAAAACTTGGGCACCATAGGCAAAAGATCAGAATTAGAAAAATGAATTTGTTTAGAGTGAAATGTTATGTGTCTAAAGACAAAATTAAATGGGTTTAATTTGTAATTATAATTAACAATTTAGACTAAGTAGGATTTGTGAAATGAACCCATCAGCCAAACTTGGACTTTTCACAATTAGAAAAGAAATAATTGCAATTCTGGGTAAAAATTGTTTTGAATTTTTTGGTTGATTTCCATTCCCAATAGTGTTATTTTCATTTACTGTGAAAATAAGCATTAAGTAAAATATCAAGGCAAAAGGGCCAAACAAGCCTCAATTCAAGGAAACTATCAGGAATATCAGCTTGTCATGAAAGTTATTTACTGATTCACAATACTATTAAACACTTCTAAACCAATAATCATGGAAATAAGTATGAGGCAGCCTAAAATAAGACTGAAACAGATCTATGATATTTAATAAGAAAAGCAAATCCAATTCTTAGTACATCAAAGCAAGCTATTGTTGAAAAGGAATTAGGTGGGAGAGTCAGCCTATCTACAATAAATATGCTCCATCAGGCAAATTTCAATTAAAGGAAATCCTAATAAATAAGTGAAATCTGTTCTAAGGTATAAGTTTCTAGTACATGGACTTAAATTTACAAGGATTATAAAAACTAAGATTTTTTGTATTTACTGATGAGAGCAGATTCAGCATTTTTCCAATGGCAAGGATTTGGAGTAAATGGATTAAGGAATTGTGCATGAAAAATTTTCAAACCATGTAGAATGGGGGCAATTTGGTAATGCTTTGTAATATTTTCAGCTACTGGACCAGAAACTGCATTACATGAACAGAAAAATGGATTGTACTGTATACCCCGGCATTGACATAATCGGCAAAATTGATATAATCCTTGTGTAAACATCTTAAAGAGATTCTAAAAAACAAGGGCTTGCATACAAAATATGAATTTATTTGAAATATTTGCTAGTTTTCAAAACCTCGTGTCCGAATTTAATTGAATAATATATATATATATATATATATATTGCATAATTTCTGGTTGAATTAAATTTATAATTTTTATTTGTCTTTATAATTGCTGTAATATATCATCGAAAATTCATTTAACTATGTTTCTTATAATTTAAAAGTTTTGATTGTATTAGTATCTTTTATTTTTTTTTATGTCTGAGATTTTTGTCTTTGAGTGATTGTATACATGTGTCATGTACTTTGAAACTATTTTTATCTGGAAAATTTTGTTCATCATCCAGTTGAAAATACAGTTTAAACTAGGTATTTAAAAAATTTAATGTAATATAATTACATAATTTTTTAAAATGTATGTATGTAAGTAAGGGAGGAAATCATGATCCATATACTTTTTCGCGTTTGTTTTGCAAGAATTGCGTTGTTTAAACGATTTCTGTGTTTTAAAAGTCTCTTTTTAATTTTTAGAAATGCAGCATCTTATTATGATTATACTGCTGATCCAGAACCCAGCTATGCTGATGGATATGGAGGTTTGTATTTCTTGAAATGCCTTCTATATTATTTTCCTGTTGCGTAATAGCCATCTGATTAGTAATGTAAATAAGTCTTCTAATGTTTTTCATATTTTATAAATGTATTTTCTGTTACAAATAGCAAAACTATAACAGCTTATTTGAAATTAAGAAGTTTAAAATTGAAGCATAGATATTTAAATAATGATGTGCAATGTATAGAAATATTAGCAACTTATTGTATAATTTTTATGTAACTTGAGTAATGCTTCTTCATATCTTTTAGTCTCTCTTAGTCTACCTCTGTTTAATTAAAAGAAATGTACATTATATAGTTTAGCTGGATTTTAGATTTCCTGTTTTGTAATTTTTAACTAATTCATTGAGTAGTCAGAGTTCATTTTTAACTTGTGAACACACAAATGGAATATTTTGACTTAATCATTTCAGCTTAATATATTTTGGATGAAAAATATTAGCATAATTATTTTTACTTAATGTATTTTCAATAGTAAATATTAGTATAATTAAAATTTTGCTATATTTTGAAATTGTCTCAAATTCTTTCTAACCTGCTTGAAAACTTTCACTTTCATTTCTTGTATTACATAATCAAGTTTTTTCTCCCCTTCCTTTTCCCAGAAGATAACCGTGGACCAATGAGAAATGCAGGTGGAGCCAGGGGGCGAAGCAATGCCAGGGCTCAGAGCCATCCTTATGCAGGTGCCACCCGACGTGGCTATTAAATATTCATACCTTACATTTTGTTTTTACCATCATAGTACTGTTCATGGATCATAATTGGAAGTCAGTAGTTTCACTGTAAGACAACGGTCTAAATCTGATCAAGCATTTTTTCTGTGGACGCATGAATTCCAAAACAACCAAACTGACTTGTTTATTTCATGTTGCTTTAAGCTGTCATTTTAACATCAATTATAAATAAAGTGAATTTAAAAAAAAAACAACCTTTCTTTAGACTGATTGTATGTTGTTGTTTTTTAAATCCTATTGGGAATGCAATTCTTCTAATTGGAAATAATTTGTGATTTTTTAAAAATAATTTTACATAAAACAGTTTAGAAAATTATTCCTTATTAAAATTTTCCCTTTTAACAAGCACTTCTTTAATAAATAAAGAGAAGAAACAAAAACAAGAAATGCATTTTTAAATATTCTAATTTGTATTGTTAGTCTGGGATCTTGTTACTTTAAAGCATTCCTTTTATTTAAAGTAAAATAATTAATTTTAGCCATCTTACCAAAGACGAATTGAATTGGAAATGAAAATGTGCAATCTTCTGTATTCTAAATTCATAGAAGGAAGGAAGATAACAGAATTCAGGGTTTTTCTATAAATTCAATTGGAAAATAATTTTTGTCGTAATTATGGTTGAATTAATTGTTAATAAGTTCTCTTTTTTTATGCGTGATAAATTTTAGAATACACATTAAAATTAATTTTTGGCTGTATTTAGCTTAATGTAACAATGGCTGGCTGGCCAGATATGAATTCATTTCTTGGCCCACTAATACCAGAAGAATAGTTTTTTACACTAAAATTCATTGTTATACTCCCCCTCCTCCTCCTTTTTTTTTTTTTTGAGTACAAAACCCTCCATTTATCTCAATGTGAATGTAGCCATGGCCCTGTGAATAATAGAAGCAGTTGCCAGGAACATGCAAGTTAAAAGAGGATGCTCTGCACTTGTGGTTTATATACTGCACTACATGTTTCAAGAATTTATTTTAAAGTAAGTTACAAGATATGTTCTTATTTTCACAAATTCTGTTATGCCCAATTTAAATGCAGGAAATAAACTATTTATGTAAATTGTAGACCTAATTTTTTAAGAAAATCAGTTCAAATTGATTTTATTTTACACTCATAAATGATAAAACACATGCGAGAAGGTAGCCCTAAGTTAAAATCAAAACTTGTAGTTCTTTAGATTTTGAAATGAGCTTTAATAGATAATATAGACCTGCATCATTTAATTGTGATAAAGAATACTGGGCTGGATTATACAGAAGCCAGATACTTGGAAGTATACTATATCTTAAAAATTCTTTTATTATTGAGATGCTTCATGGTTATGTTTTATTCAAACTGAAAAAACGAAAGTCTTAGTAAATTGGAAATTTTTTGTTTAATTCCAATGGAAGTTGACTTTCAGCTTCAGTTGCATTATTTCTGTTAAGTATGAAAACAGAATCTTCAATGTATTTAAGAAGGCATTAGAATAATAATCAGAGTTACCATGGATCTGGAAAAACATGTAGAAGATAAACCTGAGTAATATGGGAAAACAAGCATTTACTAATCGTGCCAAAAAAAAAAAAGGACAACATACAGAACGGTTTGCTAGTTTAAAAGTGTTATACCTGGTGTCTAAAACGAATACAGGAAAAGATGATTCATCAAATTTGATGCCTGGAGATAAACCAATTTTGTTCTTATTGATTCAAAAATTTTAGGCTGATTTCTTCTCTTTCAGTTACTACTTTTTATATATATGTGTGTGTGTGTCCAAATGTTCAATTGTTAATAAAATACTTTTTATTCATCCAATCAAGTTCAAGTACATTTTTAAAAACATGTAGTGGATGACATTTGATGCTAATACAGTTTGTTCAAATATTAATTCATACTTTTTTATTTATTAATTAAAAACTTTGGATATCCTGGTTGGTAGGGCATTGGATTTGTATCCCTTGTGCTTCGATTTCGAATCTGGTCCCAGTTCTCCATGTCGGGAGTTATAAACTGGGGGTACCGAGACAAAGGTTAGCGTTATTCGGGTGCTCAGGGGTCCATATCCTCAAAAACTACTGCACCCTTCCTTCCTTGTAAAAGAAATCACGAGAACAACAATTGTAATTATTTAATAAAATGTAACTAAAATAAATTAAAATTTTTTACTTGTTTAAAGAAAGTTTTAGAAATCCAGAAGAGGGGGTGGGGTCTGTTTTCACATAACAATATTTTTAGACCGGTTTCCTACGATAATTTTAATAATTACAATAACCTTCTATAATTTTTGTAAGAATCGTTACATTGAGCAGTAATTCAGATGTATTTAGAATTGGAAGGGAATTAAACAATCATGAACAAAAAAAATTGACTCTATTTTGAGCACGAACAATGCTGCAAAGATGTAGTTTTTGAGGATGGTTGGAGACTATTTTGTAAATATATGTATTAACTTTTTTTTTAATGTAACATATGGAAAATGTACTATTTAAACATAAGAATTTCCATGTATTTGTTTTCAATGTATATTTAGGATATATATATAAAAATACAATGCATTTTATTTTTTAAAAAATGGGGAAGTATGTATTCAAAATCTATCTTCATTTTAGGCACATTTGAATATATGTACAGTGACACTGGGAATTTTTATTCTAAATATGAGTGGCAACCCTGAACCATTCTCTAATAATAATAATAAATTTCTTGTTTTGGAAACTCAGTTTTGGGGGATTAAAAGTAATGTATAAGTGGTTTTTTAAAACTTAATAATTGTTCTAAATTTCCCATATAGTCAAAAGTTTTGTGTACTGATTTTATTTAAATATAAATTTTTCATCATTATTGAAATGCAAAGTTTTTTATATTATTGGCCTAAAAAATATTTTGATTAAAATACTATAAGTACCTGCACGGCGTTTCCTAATGGCATAGCCAAGAAGAAAAAATTAGCTTGAAACTTAAGTCTAGCCTTCATGTTACGCACCATCAAACAAACAAAAATATATTTAGAAATGATTAGAAATCATTTTTATAGCACACATTCAGAAATCTATATTAATAAAAGTGGATCGTTAAATGCGTTGCTAAGCGCAAAACTGGAGAACGGCTTGACCGATTCGGCTGATATTTTCGTTAAGTCACGAGGATGGTTCTTATGGAGAGAAAAAACTGCGAGGAAAATGGTTGAAACGACACTTTTCTTACTTTCCCGCCAAAAATCTTCATTTCCTTCCCCCTCACCAACTGAGTAAGATAGCAGGAAGTAATAAATTATGATGAAAGAAATATGCGAAGTCAGTTGGTTTTCATTTATAGATAACGGGATGTTTAAAAAAGAAAGAAAATAGTTGATTTTGGTATTAGTCTGTATGGATATTTAATCTAAGCCTGCTCAAAATAAAGTCTGGGCAGGGAAGAAAAAAATGAATGACAAAGGGAAAAAAGGGTTTGTAGAAAGAAAAGTAGTGAAGAAAAAAAGGATAGGATAGAAAAGAAAAGATTGGTATGTGTGTATCGCCATAATTTCCTCTGTGCGCGGCATTTTCCAAGCTGTTTTTAAACTTTCGCATCTCTTGAAAACCAATTGAGTCTTTATTTGTTTAGTGTATTTACATTTATGAAAATTTAAATCTCATTATTCTATAAAAACGTAGAATTTTAGACCTTTACCTCCACCATTTAAGTAAAATATCAAGTCCGGGACAATCATTGCTCGGATAGAAAGAGAAAGATGAGTAGTGCATTGAACAGAACATCTAAAGAAAATAATACTAAATATTACTATAAATGAATTATATGACTATCAAAATTTGTTTGGTTAAAAAATATTTTGGTGAAAAAACTGTTATGAGACACAGCTACATAAAATATGTGAAAATTTTAGCGAGCATTAATACTGGCGAACCGACTGGTCGCCAAAGGCGGCTAGTATTTAATAACTGTTAATAAGGTAAAAATATGATATGCCGGTACACAAAATATCGATCATTTCATTCGTCAAGAGATTCATTCTGTCTGCTGTGGTGTGGTTTAAAGAAAGATGCTTATTCCGCTAATCAAAAGTCTCATTTCTCTAAGTGTGGACATTATTGTGTTATTCGTCAATTGAACATTTCTATTCTCTTCCAACCAAAGTTGAACTTCCCTTTTTTGGAAGGGGGGCATAATGAGTTTCGAATCACTTTTTAAAATCGAGACACGAACAAAGATATGTATTGCATAACACAGCTCTTGCTATTTATACATGCGCATCTTGAGGTTTTCGTGCATGCTCTGATGAGTGCAAAATTATAAAACTCCCTTTTTTATATATACGACTTTAATACACTAAAACCTTCCCAGTAAAATGCTGTTAAAAAATGGTATAAACATCTCCATTATCCCTTTACTATTTCTCCAGTTTTTATGGTTCAAACGTATGGGCACCTTCAAGAGACTTCATTTTATACTGCATGTGGATAGTTCAATCTGAAAACATTACATGCTTGGATGAATCCCACTATAGTATCTGTTTTAATTATTTTCCTCTAAATGACACGATTCATAGAACCCTTCTGTGTATACTGCAGTTAGGCAATTGCATAGATTTATTTAATGTTTCTCAGAGAGCTTTCTTGGATTCAGAAACAACAACAAAAAAAGTGGGCTTTTTTAGTTATTAGACATGTATTATTATCACTGTTGCTTCAGGAACAATGACCAGATTTCCAAATTAATAGTTTTAACCTGGTAGTACGTATGGATAATGAAATGAAATGAAACATTACGTTCTTTGCAGAACACAGATTTCAATGCAAAATTAACACTTAATGGTTGAAATCGTTTTTAGTTTTTACATTCATGAAATTTCCGTAAAGTATGGAATTATAGGTTCAGTGCAAAGCCATATACCGATTATATATACACACACACACACACACATATATATATATATATATATATATATATATATATATATATATATATATTCAGGTAAATATTGTAATAGGATTCATTACATTTTAATTTTATGTACAACATTTTATAAGGTGCTCTGCATTTGTTGTCTTAGTTTGTTACAATTATGTAAACTGGCATGACAAAGCCTCTTTGTTGCAATCCTCAAAGAAGAAATCAAAAATAATATTGGGAGTCAGAGGCTTCTATTTTAGTGAATACATCAGGAAATTTTTTTGTGTAAGTCTCAAACTAGTTCAAATAGGGAGAAGGTACGTGTGTGTATACACTTTATGGTTTTTTCAACTACAGAATAACATTTAAATGCCCTTCGAAAAACAAATTGGCTGATTTGGTCTCGAGGAATTGGCAGATGGCTACATTATATATGTTTAGGAGATAGTTTTTCTATCTATTCGATTATTATAAAATGGCTATAGAGAATGCAGTGTTTGAATTAACCATTTTGGAGAATATTTCGGATTGAATTAGTTTCTTGTTTTGTAGTTTAATCCACCAATTTGCTATTTTATGACCATATATATGTTAATTGAGCTCTTATTTATTTCTCTCTCATTTTGTAATATTTGAAATGCGTAAAAGAATAGTTTGCGACCAGTGATGTAATTGTACTTGGCATTTTATATTTCCAGTTATCAACCTACAAAAGAAAAAAAAAAAATTCTTAAAAACACTTTTTTTTACTGACGATTTTTTCATCTTGGGCGCGTGATTGTAAAACTATACATATGGATAATATTTTTATTTATTATAACAAAATGTCATAAAAGGTGAAAATTAAAAACTTCTTTTTAAAATTTTAAATAAGACATATGTTCTTTGTTAAGACATCGGTTTACCAGATTATGACCTTTTACTGCATTTATAAATAAATCCTTACATGACAGGACAAAGGGTTCGTTCAGATTTTAGAGAACTCAATTGTAAAAAGCACAAAACAATTATTGATATATTTTTTATGAATTTAGTTGTGTAGTTATATTTCAATTTTGGGATCGAAAGAAAGTGACCCAAGAGTTGGATTGCGCTTCTGTTGGATAGGGACTGGTACACTTCCGCCAAAAATTTGACTGAGGATATTCCATAACTTGGGTGGCAGTTTGAATCAACGACGGCCCATTTCGAAATGATCCTGATAGCTTTCAAAACGGGTTGTTAACCTAACGAAACTAATTTTCCGCCCGTTGTCTTTTAAAAATATTAAGCATTTGAACCGAAACAGCGATCATAAAACTGACAGTTCGATTCTAGAGAGATGAATGCGAACCAAGCTGCATTTTATTTAAAACGGAGATGCCATTTTTATTAAAGAAAGACTCAATATGTTGCTGCTTAATGTTTAACTGGTTCAATGTCAATCTATCCAGCAACTTTAACCTTTTTTTTTTGTTCTGGATTATTTTAGAAGAAATATTTTTTTTCCTGTGACAGGGCTCATGCTTTATCCGCAAAATTAAAGAATTAATTCATTGTGTCTGATAAAAAATTTCATCTGCGAATAAGATCCTATTCCAAGGATTTTTAAAATTTAAAATTATTTCGGCAAAACGATGTTTTAAAAAGAAGAAATTACTCCTGTAACAAAACTTAAGTAAATTACAGTTGTTTTTTCCCATTTTGAAAAGCACGGAGTGGAATTTTTGAACATTGATTTTTCGTGAAAATGGGCGTAACTTAACTTTTCGATTCTTGCGAAAGCAACGATTACTCGATAACAACAGAGCTAGAGATGAGAATTTTTTAATGTAGGTATCGCGTTTCAAAAAGGATCCATTTTTGAAATATCCGTGTAATAAAACATAAAACAGGGAACTGTATTTTTGAAAACCGAATGTTATAAAATAGATTCATGATAGTTATAACCGAGAGAGATATCTCAAGGTAATCAGAGTGGAAAGTTTTCATAATAAAATGAAATCCGTCGGATTTTCTTATTAGGATTGTCGATAGAACGCACGAAAAAACTGGTGCCAGGCCAGATGAGAATAAACCCGAATTTTCGTCCATTGAAACCTTAGTTAAGCCTTTCGCAGTCTTCTCTTGACAACGAAAATTTCTGTTTTTTTGCAAGTTCAAAGAAGTAAACATTTCCAAAGCATTTTAAAAGTTTTGAATGTTAGAACACTTGAAACGCGTTATGGACCACGTAGAAGTTAATCTGAAGAGAATATTAACAGTATTCTGAACGATTGATGTTTTAGAATTTTCACTGACGTTTTTGAATGCGATGATCATGGAAATTATGAACAATAAAAATTTATGCTATGATGTAAGATAGCGTACATATAATAACCAAAAATTAGTCAGATATTTTTACCACATATATGTACATTCTTAACTTTATTTTTGAATTGTTGCAGACAACGCTGCTGATAATTTTTCACAAAATTATAACGGTTGGCAGGTCACTGGGAGAACCTGGAAAATAGGAGATTTGAAAATCGTCTAAAAAATTCAATTTGGAATGGAGCGATAAAAAATCAACTTTGATTTTGATGAATGGGTCTTGAACGTTCCTCAAAATCCCTTTGTTGCATACTGTTCGCTTTGTAAGAAGCTAAGTAATATGGGAAAACGAGCACTTGCTAATCATGCTGAAAAAGGGAAACGTACAAGCCTGTCAGTTAAGAGTCATTGATGTTGGATGAAAGGAGTACAGGTAAATGTGGAATGCCAAATTGAAAGTTCGATTTCTCAGCTAATTGGGTTTCTACAACTTGGCTTTTTTGAAAGCCTGATATATTACGCTTTTGATAAAAATCCAAGATGCATATGGTTTAACTAAAGCTGTCTCATATTACCAAGATATAGATTTTTTATTTTAATAATTGAACACTAGGATTATATTTTATTGGGTTGAGTGAGAAGTTATTGAATTTTTTTTTCTGTATTTTTCAGTGTCACATATTTATATAAATGTTAACGGACAATCAGTGAGATATGTTCCCTCTTATTTGATCTTTTATTTATAATTCTTAGAACTTCATAATTCATCATTCGTAGAAAGACCTATCTTTATTTTCAAAAAAAAGGAACCAGGCGCTAACTTTTACAGCCTCATCTGAATTTAATGTTGTTTTCCTCAAGAAGTTTGAAGAAAGCGAAACAAGGGGAAACCTGATGTAGCTAGCTCAGGTGAGTTTGTTGGGTGGGGTAATACATCCCACCCTCTCTCCAGTAATTTTTGACGGATCGCCAAACATGCATGTGGTCTCGCATTGTCCTGATAGAACACAGCTTCTTTACGATTGACGAACTTCGGACATTTCTGGATGACAGTTTCGTTCAAATTGTTCAATTCCTTTCATGACACATCCGAAATTTGGATTGAAACTTTAAAAAAATGACCTGATCATAATCCTGCTCTAATGAAGCTCTGTCGTTGAAGGCAAATAATTACTTCGTTACTAAAACCGTTTGCTTATCACATTGCAACACATAATTCATTTTTCATCACCAGTTATCATTTGTTTCTAAAAAGTATCAACCAACGTTAAAGAGGTTGCAGTTCATTGGCCACCGGCCGGCGCCTTCAGCTACATTCACGGGAAAGTTTTGACTTGAGGTGTTCAAAAAAGGGTCAGTTTTTTTCCCTTCCACTTTTTCTGAATATATCACAGATGAGCTTCCAAGCGATGAAACCAAATATTAAGCTTACGTATCTCGGTTTATTATTGGCGTCATGTCAGAACAGGATGTTGTTTTTGAGATGAGGTTTATGGCGTAAACAAAAATCCGTGGGCGAAAAATAAAAAAAAAATTATTATCTGCACAAGCATCTCAAAAAATCAGCTTTTAATAACGCTTTGTCATTGCAATTACAAAATCTCTGATTAACCCTTTGCGGTCGGTAAATTTTTCGCTTGGGAGTACTGAATTGGTAGCTGAAATGGCTAGCTTTCTGTTGGTCTCAATTTTTGTGGATTGATCTTTCGAGATGTGATCATGCCGCCACAGTGGCGACACCGCCTTCTACGACAGATTACAAATGGCGGCACCGACCGCAAAGGGTTAAAAATATAAGTTAATGACTACAACAAATAAAACTATAAAAAATGTCATTTTGAGCGCATGATTATATGAAATGAAACAAATGGGAAATTGGATATTTTTTTTACACAATAAATGCGAGACAAAAGTTTTTTGGATCGTTTGCAATACCAAAGGGAGTCATTCAATGAAATAACTAAAAGGAATAAAAACATAATTTAACTTGCCCGTGGTGCTTGGCCGTTCAAGAAATGATGTTCTCACATGATACATTGAAAAATGCATAGCAGATTTCATTTTCATATTTTTATTGTTTTATTTTGTGCGAACTTGGGACGAAGAGAAAGCTCTAAGCAGTTCGGTATTAGACGGATGAAAGTCAGTTACCAAAAGCCGTCGGCAGCTCATTGGCCATTCCCCGCATCCGTCGGCTACCGCTTACCCGTATTTCACCAATGTCGGCGTTGCATTGACGCGATGTCGGATTCTGACCAGATTTTTTGTGATTTTTTTTTATTTTGACATGAGGCTAAATAAAAGCTTAGAAAGCTGGTGATAATGCGCCAAAGCCGACCTCCCATTTTCTCTAATCTGATAACCTTTTTTACCTTTCTTCTTGGCCAGAGGATTCCTCCGAAAGACACTGCCTCATCTCGTGGCTGGCGATTGTAAGCTTAGAAAATGAAGGTGTGGATTATATGAAGTTCTTTAAGATTTTTACTCGTTAATACACATCTTCAATTGTCAACAGTTATTTTATCGTAGTTTTAAAATAAGTGAAAGCTCAATTATTATTCTAATTAAGAATTATGTTTTGTAGATTCATCAAATCTGAATATATATATATATATAATATGGATTTGTTGTATGTGGATTTGTAAAACTTTCAAATGACTCAAGTATTACAAATATTCTAAATAAAATTTAAATAAATTTTGTTTATAAATGATGTGACAATATTACTCATTCATAAAAGTCATGTTTTAGTTTCAGGATGCTGCTTAAGTGTATAAATCTATTACTAAAAGCTATTCAATCAAAAATTTGAAGTGAATTTGTCATTTTACTTTGTATTAGAAAAACTTTTTTTCATAAAAATGTGTATAAATAGTTTTGCATAGGTTTTTTTTTTTTTTTTTTTTTTTTTTTTAAAAATAGAAAGGGGAAATGATGAAAGGGGATTTTTTTAAAAAAGAAAATATTTATCTGAAGAAATTCTGTGTAATTGAAAGTGGTGTTACATTTTTGATATGGAATTTTTTTTTAAATGTTCAGAGTTAATCATACTTTAAATTCGGTTCTTGTGCTATAAAACCAAACCAAACCAAACTGATCATAAACCAAGAAAATACTAGAAATTTAAAGTAAATTATTAATTTGTCTTGTAAAATGGTGTCTATTAGACATTAGATAACACTGGTATTTATAAGGAGGTATAAAGTATCTTCAACATGAAGTAGGTAAGTTAATAGCAAACATAAGGAATTTGGTACAAATGAAAGAAGTCTTGCATTTCTGTGTATGGAATTTTTGTGTAATATTCAGAGTTTATCACAGATCAAATTTGGTTCTTTCATCACAAAACCAAGCCTTACTAAACATAGATCAAGAATAGGTACTTAGAGTAACTTATTATTTTGTGCTTTTAAAATGTTATCTATTAAAGAAACGTAATAGAACTTACATAATTTAGGGTTTTAAGCAATTTTTTACCAATTCCCTTAGGAATTTGTGTTTTATTAATTACTTTTAGTTATTTGTTTTCCTCACATTAAGCAGTATAAAAGTGTATAGTAAACTATAAGGATGTACTTATTTCTATATGTATATATTATTTAGAACTGTATAATATTTTTTATAAGAATTATATAGTACTATGTCTTGATTGTATGAAATTACTTTTAAAATTAACAGATGGCAGACTATATTATTAGAAATAAGATGTGCAAGTGATCAAATTTAAAATTCTTTTAGATAATTTTAGCATATTCTTAATTTTCTTAAAGAGCTGTAAAAAATGTATTTTGAAAATTTATAGGGTAAGATTGTGATAAAATATATGCTATAATAATAGTTAGGAAAGTCAAAGAGAAGTTAAAATTAAAATAATGAAAAATGTCATTCTATCAAAAGCAAGTGCTTTATGAAAAGTTAAACTTATCAAAATAAATAAACAAAAAAGAAAAGTAAACTACTTAAAATATTTCTTATTTTCATTCGTTTGAAAAAAATTGTGGAAGTTCGATAGTTTGAAATACTATGACACTAAATTATAGATTTTAAAAAACTAAATAATCAATGAACTAATATTTTAATTTGATGCGGCGTGTTCAGAAATAAATCGCCTAGTGATTGGTATTGGGTCGTCCATTGCTAAAATACATCGGAAAATGGTTAGTATTGGGTCGCCCATTGATAACACACATCGGGAAATGCTTGGTATAATGTCTTCTGTGATAAAACACGCTGGAAATGATCGGCAAATCGAAAAAAAGCCGGGACGATCATCGTGCGGTGTTCCGCCGGGGGACATGGCCAATATCGGGACGAGATCACTGTGTTTGCGTTGTTTTGCCAATATATGGCCGAAGATTTTTCGTTGCTGGGAAAACACTCTGGTATAAAATTACTTTATAAATTCATTGAAAGAAAAAAGAAAGTAATCTCATGTTATTTCATTTGATATGTCAAAAGCGTTAATAGTATCGAATGGCAAGATATTAATAATTGATTTGAAGATGATAGAATCTCTAAATACTTGATTTGAATAATTATAGATTTTCTATGGAATAGAAAAATCTTTGGCTTTGAAAATGATTTTTATTTTGATTATTGCAAGCATGTCTTTCAAGGCTCATACGTAAGGCCTATTTTGCAGTTAAACGTTGAGGATAGATTGCTGAAAGATTTTGAGAGTGAATCAACTTACGACATTGTTAAGTTTGCCGAGGACTCCCTTTTAATGGCATCGAAAAAAAGTTCATATAGATTTTAGGAGTTTATTTTTTTAATCCAACGAAAAGAACAGATAATAAGCTTATAGTATATAACTTATAAGTAATTTCAAGTAGATCTTAATTTATTATTTTCCTGTACAATTTTCCCCCTCCCTTTGTTTCCATTAAGATCGGCAACCAAAATATGAAGTATTTAAAGCATTAAAATATCTTAGAATTACTTTAGGTTACGTGGCCTCCTCACCATATATATTATCCTCACCGTGGATATTATTATGGATAAAATGTGAGACTTGCCAAGAAAAATTATCAGATGTTCGAGAACAGCATGGAAGAGAATGAAGCTCTAGATGTTGCAAGAAATTAACAAAAGTTTTTCAGAAAAAACTATACTGTAATAAGCTGTAATCTAGTGAAAGACATTATTAGAACCAAACAAAAACAAGAAAGCCTCTTTTAAAAATTACAGACACAGAACAGTTGCAGTTGACGGTGCTATGATAGTTATCCACCGAATATTGTTACAGACCTGTAACGTTGCTTCCCAACACGAAGACCGTTTTACAATAAGCGCAATGAGTTTACAATGTTGTGGGCACTTTTCAAGCCCACTGACACACTTGTCAGTGATTTAAGCTGATTGAACTGTCTCTTCTTTTTCAGTAGGGCCAAAAGTACGACTTAGCTATACACACGCCAGGGGTGGACTTCGTGCATTTCATTCATTCATCCACAGACCGGAACAGAGAACGATTACCTCTGAACCAGAACCCCGAGTGATATTACTTTCGACGTGGAGGACTTTGTGACCACGGCAAATTTAACGTACGCCAGCCACCACACACACACATACGGAGAGTCTTCGTCTGGTGGGTTCGAACTCGCAGCTCAAGGGATGTGAATTCCACGCCTTACCAACCATGCTATCTAAGTCCAACAATAAGCCCTGTTAATGCTGATCGGATGCTGCGTCAATAAACTAAGACTTGGTGACAAAATAGATATTGCTGGAAATATCGAGAATTTTATTGATCCATTCCATGAGAACTGAGATATGCCCAGAACCTTCTCACTCCGCCTCTCGCGTTCTATAAAAAGTGGGAAATCTCAAGCATCAGCTGAATTTTAAACAGAAGCGGAGCGGGAGTCCAAATCAAGAAACGAGTCGTCGAGAGTAAACGAAGCAACGGCGGTATATAGTCCAGTGTTATGTGGAGTGCCAAAAATAGTGCCAGTGTTATGTGGAGCTTATGCGAGTGCTGAGCTACTGTGTGCTGAGTTATGCTGTCTATTGTGAAAGTACCATAGTGTCGTGTGTGGAGTAGCAGTCGTGTAGTAATGAGTCGGCAGTTGGATACAGCTAAAGCGAGGATAAATTAGTAAATTTCAACCGTTTGGAGAGACTGTAAAGCGAAGCTCCAAGAATCTCCAAACGGCTGAAATACTATAAAAGAAATTCTGAAAAAGATAAATTTTAAAATGATGCAAAAAATGTTTTTATGAGGTTATAGGTGTAGAAGATATAATCAGCAATTTTCATTGATAGGCCATTCCAATTACTCAATTGGCATTCCTTAAATCTATTTTCGAGCAAGATTGTTCATTGTTCTATACTGATTTTTTTTCCTCTGAGTAAACAGGGTTTTTTTCTAACCTAATTCAGAATGTTCCCAATATTATTTTTGAATTTCTTTAAGTTTGAAAGAATTGAGAGATAGGGATTTATAGCGTCAAAGGCTGTTTCCGAATGAAGAGAGCAAAAACATTACACCTACAAACACAAGAGCGTGCACAAACTGAAGTTTCAATCAGTTAATGGTTACACACAAGTTGTGCTGGTGCGATTCTGTCCATTTTCGAGATGCTACAGCTCCAGAAAACATTTAGTGAATTGATTTAAATCTTTCTCACATTCCGTCTTGTTACCATTCCACAAAATGGAATAAGAGGGATTTTTGTTTCACATATTGCCTTTTTTTTAAAAAAATAAGTGGATGAAATAAAACATTAGTTGAAAATTAAATAAAATACGAACTTTTATTTCAAAAATAGTTTTTGGCATGATAATGTCTTAAACTTGATTCGGCTGTCTCCAGGTTTTAAAATTTAATTTCAATCCTAACAATAGTAATGCACTAGCACAAAATAATATAATGATAATTTAATATCGTTGCAACACACACGAATATAAACCCGGTAACTAGAGCCATGAAACTTCTTGCGAAATATATTTTAAAAAATTTTAATATAAGGAAATAAATTAAATATTACTAGAAAATTATGTTTTTAAATTTTAAAGGGGTTTAAAAATGGCATTTTTTCCGATCATACAAAAGAATTTTTTAGATGCAAGAAAAAGCTAAAAATTATGATTTGTTTCGATTTCTTTAAAATTCTAAAATACTCCCTTTGACTTAACATTCTTGTTAAGGGAATTTAATAAAGGTATGATGCCAGTTAATGTTCACTTTTCAGAATTGTCACCAAGGCATCAAAAATGTTTATATAATTGAACACCATCCTTCTGATCTTACGTTTTTGAAATAAAAGAAAATTAAAAATAGGGAAATACGTTGGAGGACTCAACGTATAGACGCAATTTTTTACTAAAGGTCTGAACAATGAATGATCGGGTGCATTGCCTTGTTAATCTTGACACTCTTGACGGATTCCACTGCCCATCGAAACAGCAAATAGAATTCCCTTCTCAGGGTTTATCCAATTGAAGTTTTTTTTTTAAATTCAAAATAAATTCCTCCTAACATTCTTCTCGTTATTCTGAAATGCGATAGATTGACTACAATTTTTTTCGATTAGTGTTCAGTATTTTGAAAAATTACATGTTTTTTAAAGGCCCTATTACAAACATCAGGTTTCATCATCTGTCAGAATCACTTTCAAGGCGTCGGTCAGTCTTCTCCACTCGCTGAAATGATATCTGCATGCGCAATTCTCACTGATTTTGTACTTTTGCCTAAGAAAACTGATTTTGTCCAGACTTTTCCTGAAGATTGTTTTACTGACATGATTATTCAAATTGTGTCTCCATTGACTATTTAAGATTCTTTCCTGATTTTCAGGCATACGCAACAATTTTCTTGTTAAAAAAAATCAAGCCTTTTTTTCAATAATGTCAGACAGTCGAGATGAATTTAGTTTCGCAATATGCGTATCATTTTCCAGAATATATACTCCTTCTTGGCAATAATTCTTTGTAATGGAGGAAAATTGAAACAAAACTTGCTGTGAACATTTTAATTAATTTGTAAATATACGAAGCTTTCTTAACAAGTTTTAAAATTATTAATTATTCATAATAATTTAAGTATTTCATAATAATTCAATATGAAATATATTTCTTAAAGCATATTTATTAATATTAACATCGAACTTACACTATTATTTTAAATGTAAATAATAACATTTTTAATTAGAAACTGAAAAGTATTTCATTCCAAACGTGGATATTGAATTCGTTTGAAAAGGGCAGAATGAACTGAATTTTTTCAATGAGTAAATGAAAAAAAAAAGGGGCTTTGACTGTTTATTGAAAAATATTTGAAACGAAAGATAAAGAAAGAATCTTTCCGTTGAGCAATGGAACAATTTTTCATGCTTCATTTGAGTGAATTTGTTAGAAATTTCTGTCACCTTTTATAAAACGCAGAATATTCTTAAAATACTGTAATTGTTTATTAAAGAATTAAAGTTAAAATGATTCGCAATAGCTTCATGAAAAATATTTGGAATGAAATGAAAAGAACAATTTAAACTATGGTTTTGAATTGCGAAGAACGCTCTTGTTCAGTTATAAGACTACGTGCTTTGATGCGTGATAAGATCTACGAAAATTGAAGAAGAAAGTAGCTTCTCTTGCGAGAATGGCAAAACATCATGCACACAATATTGAAACAGACGTCGCCTCTGAGTTGATGAAAGTCGGATATAAATCTTTTTAATGATATCCGAAATACGTCAAGAATTGGACTGAACAACATCAGTCCGGATTCTTAATGAGTCAACGGGAGATTTGAAAAAGAAATAAGAGCACCGTTTTCGTGCCAGTTTGATATTTTTTATAGCAATTTTCTTTACATGTTTTTATACCATGTGAAGGAAAAACATGAAGGATTGTTGGATGATATAACTATGCTTCATAAAATGAAGACTATAACTGTTGATGAAGCAGCCTCGGTTTGTTTGATATAAAAAGTTGTTGATACTTATGACACTTGCCATGGACAACCCCCCTGCTGATACAGCAGCAGATTTAAGCCAAAAAGAGCGTCTCTTGTTTTTGAAGTAGCGCCAATTAGTGCGACTTAGCTACACACACACCACATTTGCTTGCACAGCCCCTTTTTACAGGGAGGCACAGTCACACATCTCACAGATAGCACACAGAAGATCAAACATGCCCAAACCGGGACTCGAACTCAGGACTCCCAGAACACGAGGAAGACGCACTACCTCTGTGCCAGAAAGCCAGCATATATATAAGAAGTATTATGATAATAATGTTTGCTTTAATAAAATCTTTTAAAATAAGTCTAAAAGAATTTATATTATGATAACTTGTGAATAGACCCTAAAGTTGTTAACTAATCAAATGCCTTTAGTAAATGCATGAAATTTTTAAAACAGTTTTACATTTGAAATTTATTAAACAGTTTTACATTTGAAAATTATAAAACCGTTTGTTGTTTCAGTTTCCTTTGCTGCGGTTTACCAAACATAGTTTAAAAATCATCTAATGAACGTTAACATTATTCATTAGAAAATTGTGAGGCAAATCAAAATATTTAATCGGGAAATAAATCGTGAGTCTATATATATATATATATATATATATAAAGCTGATTTTTAAGAAGAAATACTCTCGTGAATTTGAATTTTTAGTTGTTCAAAACTCTTTTAAACAACATAACCTCTGCCCAATCAAAATCTAGCAATTAAACAAGAAATTTATCATCAGAGCGTTTTTAGTTTAATCATTAAATACTTAGAAAACTCCCAAATAATTTTTCTAATAACATATCCTCTGAGCAGGGATAGACTAGTTGGTAGATCGTTGGGCTCGTATTCCTTAGATTGCTAGTTTGAATCTCGCCGGCCAAAGACTCACCGAGTGTGTGTGGCTGGCGCTCGTTAAATCTGTCGTGGTCACAAAATCCTCCATGTGAAGAGCAACACCTCTGGGGGTATTGAATCAGAAGTTATCATTCTCTTTTTCAAATCTAAATTACGATCTGTGGATGAATAAATGAAATGCATGAATATAGTCTACCCCGTAAAAAGGGTTTGTGACGTGTGTGAGCTAGAAGTCAGACTTCTGAATTTGGGCGCTCAGGAGTCCATACCCTCAGAAGCTACTACATCTTTCCTTCCGTTGTCAAGCGGAGCACAACAGCAATAACATATTCTATTTTTATACATTTACTTACTTGCATAAATAGACCCCTTACTTTTTGAAACTGACTCATCTTGAAAATGTTTTATGGACTGTTAATGATGGAAATAGACATATTTCGAGGAAAAAAATTCCTAAATCATCCCATAATGAAAAAAAAAAATCTATGATGTATGAAAAGGTTTTTTTTCAACTAGATGGGAATATAGTTAAAAATAAAAACGATGTGGTTCAACATCTCTGTTTAAGATAAAATATTAACAAACGGTTCTAAAGTATTCAATCAATGTGACCTCAAAAGAATTGACTATGCAAATATAATTTGTATTACATTTGTGTAAGATTTTCACATTCAGATCATGAGAAAAAATTAATTTCTTGGATGATAAATATTACCTAGTTCTGAAAATGGGGAACGTATCTTTTATAGCAGTTTGAGGTATGATGACTGAAATAAAAGATATTTGATGAATTCTGAAACGCTCCAGAAGAATCGGTGGTTTAATTACATATTTCAATTAAACGAAGAATTCTAATGGGTCGAAACCATTGACGAAATAACGCTGCAGAAATTAAATAAATGGCTAAAAGAAAGCGAATATTTAAGTAATAACAAACAAAAAAATGTTTTAACCTTCTAAATTCAGAAACAATCATTATCCTTTAAAATCGTGGATTGCCTTTTATATAACTGCTTTTTTTAAATTTTGTAATGCTTATTGTAATTTGATGGCATTTCCGAAAAAATATTTAGAAATTGTATTTTTTGAAGGAGAATTATGTCTTATTCGTGTTTTTTACCGCAAGCAGGCAAGCAACTAAAAAATAGATATCAGTTTAATTGGATCTTAATTAGCAAACAGTTTCTTTACTTAAGATCCATAGGTCCTGAAATGTATAAACAGCTAGACAAACAGGAACTCTTAAGACCTAAGCCATTAGCATACCGCCGCCCTCTTTTCAATTTCGATATATTTATACCTCAGTGTCGCTTAGTAACTGGATGTTGAGCGGCATTTTGGCAAATCTCAAAGAATAATTAAAACTGCAGCTTTGTTTCGAAGAAAGAAATATAGAACTATGCCCCATTTCGTTTCCCTACTGTGGGTTATGGTGGTGTACACAGCAGGCTTTCCTCTTGGTAAGTTATCGGTTTCGCCATATTCACTTTCATAATTTGTGGGCATAAAATACTATTTCAAAAATTTGGTTAAAAAAACGATTTTGATTATATGAATAAATTACTATCTATATCTCGCTCGCGTGGCGTTCATTTTGTCTATATTAAGAATGAAATAAGGGATGGTGAAGTTTCAAAAAATATTTGATTAGAGGAGTGTATAAACATAAACAGGGAGATATAATGTAGGAAAAAGGAGAAATATATAAAAAAGATATAACATGCTAATATTTTTTGATTAGTTAGTAATTCCCATTCCACATAAACAAAAAAATATAAATAATAGAAATATATAATTCAATATATCGTAATTAATTTTTAATTGATATTTTTTATCTAATGACTTATTAAAATATCGTATGTTTTAAAGTATTTTGTTGGATTATGATCTTCTAAAGTATTATTACACTTATTCATACTCAGCACGAGATGAATTATTGTTTAACTATGCAGACAGACAATAATACAAAAAGTGGATCCCTACTTATACACTGTCATGAAACTTTAATTTGCATGCAAAAATATCGTGATTCACGCACGAGTCTGACTCGTTGCTACGCATTTTAATTTCAATGATGCAGCACTAGTGTGGCTTATTAACTTGTGCGAATGGAATATAATAGCAAAAAGAAACTTTTATTAATAGCCCCAAAAGATTAAAAACCATGAAATGAAAAAGGACTTTTTCTTTTACTTTTCTAGCTAAAAATTTCAAGCAATTCTTTTTTTCTGAAGCAACTGAATTAAGAAGGGCAAAAAATGTAATCATGGCAATAAAAGTGCTTGCGCACGGAATTGAAGGAATGAAATGATTTTTAACGTCAATTTTTTTTGTATTTTGTGCTACAAAAGCAATTCGTTTATAAATCTTTTTGCCTTGCATTGATCATTGTAGTGTCTGTCTAAGTGCAATCAATTAACGTTATCATTTGCTACCAGTAATAATAATTGAATATAATATTATTTCAGAATATAAATTATTCAGATATAAAAGTATTTTTATAAAAGATATAAAAGTATTTTTATAAAATCACTTTTATATTTTTAAAATTATTATTTTTGAAAATATATTCATTTTTCTTACACATTTCTTTAAATTTCATATACAATCATAAACATTAGCTCAATCACCTGTTTTTTAATATATCATAGGTAATGCAGTGCGTACAAATTTTATGCTCAGTCGCGGGGGGGAAAAAAGACCCACCTGGATTTATTTTGCAATTGATTTTCCTGTATGAAAACTAAAACTGCCGTTTTAAAATGGTTATGAATACGAAAGCATGCTGTGTCAAACTTTGTAAGGGGTTATTTACATATTTAAAATTTTACAAACTTTAAAATTCCCTATGGCAACATCCATTTTTGATGGCTTGAATAGATTTCCTCATGGAAGGAAAATACCCGGAGGATAACTTTTGGTTAATATAATATAATTACACCGAGAGACATGTGACATTTTCTGTAAAGGGATCGTTTCCATAAGTAGATTTGTACTATCTTCTCATTCTCTGGACGTCGATAACAGTATTTTTTATGATACTTTCAAAGTATATTTCCAAAGCTCATATTAAAATTGATTTCTATTTAATTCAAAACAAATTATTTATTTAAAAAATTTGAGAGAATTTTGATTCTTTCCTTAAAGAAATATTATAAAACAAAGAAATATTGTAAAACAATTTTTGAATCGTATCTGTGCCTCAATCGCTGAAAATGTACAAGAATGGAAATTTTTGTCGTGCGACTAAAAATAAATAAAATTGAATGTGTTTTTCATTATTTAAAAGAAATATTTATTGTAGTGTTAAAAACGATATCTTTTCATTTAAGAGAGAGAGAAACGATATATTTTCAATTAAGAGAAAATTGCTCTCTAATTGATAATAAAATTTATATTTGTTGTTTTTCAATCTTATTTGGTCCTTTTCTCCCCTTCATTTAAGTATTTTTTTAAAAAGGTATAATTTTATACTGATAAAAATAGTAGTAAATTAGTAAAATAGTAATAGTATTAATCAGTACTTTGTGAATGATTGAAAATATTTGTAAATCTTCCTTTTCATACTCGTTGTTGTGTCAAATGGCACTTGTCATGGACAAGCCCGCTGCTGAGTAAATATAAACATCCAAATATGTATGGATTTGTATCCAAAATATTAATACTAAATCCATTGTTATTATGCTTGAATACTTTTTGATTTCATTTATACAATGCTATTGTTCTTAAAATTACTGCCGATCCATCTCATGAAATGTGAGATTTGGGTAAAACATGTTAAGCACAATCATTAAAAAATTTAAACAAACACAAATCATCCTTTTCTTGTTACAAAATATGAAATTTGTTATGTCTTAATTACTAAGAGCAATAATCCTTGTAAAATTGAATACCAAATTCCTACAAATTACCTATTAAGAAATAAAATTTCCATTTTTCGTTATTAATTCTATTATATAATTGTTCACATATGAATCTACAAGTTAACATTTCCGCTTGCTACAGGGCAGAAACTATCTTCCATATTTAATAGTAACGATAGTTAAAAAAATATCATGGGAACCAAAACCTTTTTTTTTTACTTTTTTGATACTGATGAAATTTCTTTTTATTTATTATCACCTACAAAACGTGAAAATTGATATTTGTTTCAAGAAATCCCTACATTATAGCATTTAAGAGGACTCGGTACCTCAAAATTTCAGAAAATCGATAAAAATGTCGATGTTTTGATTTTTAGTGAATAATGATCCTTGAACCTTTGACTTGTTATTCTGAAAATTTTAAAACAATTCGACAAGTATTTAATGAGATATGGAACTATTTTGTCTAACGCGATATCAGATGGCATGCCCAATTCCTGTGTTCACATCCGATATATTTCATGTGCGAGTAGCCAAGCCAAGCCTCTCTTTTTTTCCCATGAAATAAAAAGAGGCAAAGTTTGAAACAGTAACATTAAATCCTTGTTTATTTATAGTTTTACCGCTTTCGTTGAGGTTTTTGATTGAATTTACCTTTGGTTGTATTATAACCACTTTGAAAGGGGAACTGTCTTTTTCAAGACTACTTAATTTATTTATTGCTTATCTGCTTTTTAATTGGTTTCGTAAATGTCTCGCATTAAAAAGAAATCCCATTCCTTTGCTATGAATAATAATACACAATATTACCTTGCTATATAAATTTTTTATACATTTTTTGGGGTCATTTTAAAATATGTCTTTACTGCTTATGTTAATTATGCTTTCATTATTTCATCTATATGTTTCAGATTAACACAAAAGTTTTATAGAATTATGTTTGAATGATAATATATTAATAAAAATATTATGTATTTATATAACCAATTTCATTGTGAAAATTTTTGTACATATGTTTTTTTTATGGCAAGCATTGTCTAGAAAATTTACCTGCTTCAAAATGGCTGAATTCATTTAAATTTTAATTAAATGGACTTGAATTGTTACTGTATAGTATTGCTTATATGATAAACAGAATTGCAGATCATTTTATAAATATTTTTACTAAAAAATGTATTGAATTAAAAAAAAATGATAATTTTATAATTTTTTCCTTAATTTTTTATAATTCCTATATATGGTAATGTTCATTAATAAATATGATAATAATATATATTAATAAAATAGGTATCCTAACACTTACAAATGTCATATAATTGTTCTGAATAAAATCTAACTTCATGTGAGCTTTTTTTATTATTATTTTATTGTGTTGAAAACTTTAAAGCTGTTTTTCTCAGTTTGCCTTTTTTCAAAATTTTGTCTGCTACAAAATGCTAAAAGTCAATCACATTTTATTGTAATTACATGAATTTATTTCTGCTTACTCTTAAATGTATGCTTAATAGAATTAGGGATCGATTTGTTAAAATTTTGATTAGATTTTTTTCTAAAAATGTTCAAAGTGAAAAAATCTGATATTTTCCAAAAAAATTCACAAAATTTTGTAAAACATTTTTTTTTTCAATAACTAAAATACATATCAAAAAACGGATCCCCATTTTTGTTACATGCATTGTGAGGTCCCCCTCAAAAAAATTTGAGGAAAATATTTTGAAAATTGCAAAAGAAGAAACATTTTTAAAAAATGCTCAATTTTTTAAAAAAAATTAAAATATTTATATTTGTAACTTTTGAATTTCAAAAATATTTTAGAAATTTCTTTTTATACACGATTGACATCTATCTATCACAAAAATTAATAATTTTATTAAAAATTGTGGGAAAAAAAATTTTTAGTACCGAGTCCCCTTAAAGAGGAAATAAAAAAGCCGTCAACACTTCAAAATCCGTGAATTTGCCACCAAAAGAAATGCAGAGGATTTAATATAGAAATAACGGAAAAACGACTTATTGAAATAAGCTGAAACTTAGCATAAACCCATAAAATCCTCTTGTTCATCAAATTATACCTGATTTTCTGTTTCAGTTTAAATATTAATTGTTTAAATAAATAATTTGAACATTAGAAAATCTTAACAGAGAAAAAGAAATTGTAAATTAAAAAAATAATAACTGCAATAATTTATGAACACGCAAAATAAACATCTAACAAGAAATAAAATCACCTGAAACAAGTAATATATAAATTTTTTAAAATAAATTCCTACTAAGGTTATTAGGAAAAATTTAGAAATCAATTGTCGCCGTTGTTCTTGTGTTCCGCTTTACAACAGAAGGAGGGGTGCAGTAGCTTCTGAGGGTTTGCACCCCTGAGCATCCGAGGCCAGAAGTCTGATTTCTAGCTCACCTATGTCACAACCTCTTTTTACGGGGCAGACTTTATTCATGCCTTTCACTCATTCATCCACAGATCGTAATTTAGTTCTGAAACAGAGAACGATCACTTCTGACCCAGTACACACAGCGGTATTCTTCTTCTCATGTAGAACTTTGAGACCACGATAGAGATAACGTCCACCAAACATGGATAATTTTCGGCTGGCAGGTTCGAACTCGTAACCCAAAGGGTTCAAATCCAACGCCCTACCAACCTGGTTATCCAGGGCTAACAAGTAAAATTACTATAAATAATTTATCAAAAAATTATACTGGCATTGAATTTTCAATGGCAATTGGGGATTCAAAGCCAATTGTGGCAACGCAAAATGCGTGAATTTTCTACATAAGTTGGAGTACACAATTCAGATTAGAAATTTCTAATTTTCTTTATAATTGAAAAAATGCACACTAGAAAATAAATGATGACAGACAGTGGCGGATTTTGACAACACGAGACTAAATTATTTTGATGTCTCATTCTATAAACTATATTTTTAATTCTAAAAAATGACATTTGTTTGTCTTAATATTTAAAAAATATGTATAAAAGCTAACATCTTCAAAAATTCAGCAGAAGGGAAATCTCACGGGAATAAAATACTTTAATGGAAATGTAGATGACGACACGAAAATGCACAAAGTTTTCGCCAAAACATTGCCATTCCCTCGACTTTAAGTCGAGGGAGGTCAATGTCACATCCTTTTGTCAGTGCGGGGAATGGCACTGACATTTATCGTAAAAGGGAACTTTCTTTCAAAATCTTACTTCAGCTGAGAATTTTTGACTTGTGAATCGTTTACCAGCGGAAGGAAAAATGGTCTAAAGTATCTGCAAAAGAATTTGAAGAAATATTCAGAAATTTGGCAGAAAGTTCATTGTAACTATAATGGATTTGAGTGCATTATCATTGTAGATCAAATAAATAACACACAGTTACTTATGTGTCCCCCCCTAAAAAATAAAGCATTTAGATTTTCCCTCGTTCTGTTATGCCATATCTCTTTCAGTTAATAAGAATATTCAAATTATATGATTTTGTTATTCGTGAATTTCTTGAATATCACTACTTTTTAAATCATTTATTATTAGCTTCATAGGTGTTTCCCCCTATGATTGGTTTACTCTTTTCTTTTTAATTTAGTTTCTTTTTTTCTTTCCTTTTCATTCTGTATAAGAGAGAAAAAAAATTCTGAACAAATCTGCGAAGAAAAAAAAATGAGGCCCCAGGTCTCAAGTCACGAGGGACTGCCTCCACCGCCTGCGCGACACTGAGGAGAGACTCAATTAACAAAGTTTCAACTTTTAAATGAAATAGAGAGATTAACAATGTATCATTAGCTCAAATATTTATTAAGCTTTATGGTCGCTTTCACCTAACGTTGATGATATCATGCGCAACTCTATGTTTCAGGTAATCAACAAATCCGAACGACCTTCACAAAAAAAATCTTTTTTTATTCACTATTTAGATTAAACATTATACTATTTACAAATATACAGTCATAAATAATTTACACTTACCAAGTTTCTTGAAATGATAGCATGCATTGCTGGTTGAATTCCAAAATACAGGGGAAATTCCTAAAATATATTCGCATAGTGCCATCTAGGGAAGGCTTTTTTCCTTATATGAAGGCGAATATGGGTCGATTACATTGAAACGACCATTTTCACAAAGTTGCCGGAATAGTTCGACTCGATGAGGAGGCGACAGAATGTGTGTGTGTGTGTTAGGACAAAAACAATTATTATTTTTATCACTAAATAGCTGCACGTGTCAAGCGGCTTCAGCAAATCGACTGAATGTTGTTTACATGCCTGAGACAAAAATTGAATATATTTTATTTCCTAAAGTAGCAAATGTTACAATTAATTTTTTTTAGTCTCGTTAGTTGTTTGAAATAACTTCGCAGTTGCTGTAGTAATTTAATAGAATTAGCGAGCTGAATAAAATATCCAGTAGATGCTGAAGTCTTGATTATTTATTCCTAAATCACGCAAACTATAGAAAGAATAATTATTTAAACCGAGTGCGAATAATTCCACGCTCCTAATAACTGGTGACCCTGGATTATTTTCTACCTACTGGATAAGTGCTCTGTTGATAAAATGCCCGAGACGGAAACTTTGGAAGCAAGCGGCGTAAGCATTAAAATATCGCCATTTTGGTTCGATAAGCCTGACATATGGTTTTATCAGGTGGAGGTTCAGTTCAAGATTTTCAGAATTACCTCGTAGGCAACTATGTTTAGCCATCTCGTCGCCCAATTGGAGCCAAAAGTCTTAGATGATATTTGGGACATAGTGAAAGATCCATCCCCGAACAAATATTCTGCGGCAAAGGAACGCCTATTGCAGATATTCGTCGAGAGTGAGAATAAAAAAATTAAACGTCTTCTCACAGGACTTGAGTTAGGTGACATGTTGCCAAGTCAACTTCTTAGAAAAATGCATGCTCTTGCTGATACGGACGTTTCGGAGAAAGCATTGCTCGCCCTGTGGATGGATAAGATGCCTGATTCAGTCAAAGATGTCGTCATCATCAGTGAAGAGAATCTCGATAAATTAGCGGCTATGGCCGACAAGGTCGTAGAAATGGTACCGAGAACAACAGATGTTGCAGCGGGGCCGACGGAGTCGTAAGAAATATACCAATTTCTGGCTAAAATCGCCACACTTGAAGGCCAAATTGTCTCCCTGAAGTTACAGCAGAAGCCCCGGAGCCGTAGTTCTCATCACCACCAAAGGAGTAGAAGTCGCAGCATATCAAGGCGCCGCTACAATCCACAAGGGAAATTCTGTTATTACCACTTCAAATTCGAAAAGAAATGTCTATCTGGAAAATGTGTGCAGCCGTGCAATTGGAACGAGTCGGGAAACTAGTTCCAACAGTAGACGCCGCGGCGAGTCCTGCTGCCGAAATTGTGAGCCGCAAATCCCGGTTATTTCTTAGGGATAAAGGAACTGGTTGCCAATTTCTTGTGGATAGTGGAGCCGACGTTTCAATTATTCCTTGGATTAAAACAAAAGGTGAGTGCCAAGCCTCTAAATATAAATTGTATGCTGCAAAAGGCACAGAAATTCCAACATTTGGTGTCAAAATTCTAACACTGGATCTAGGCCTAAGACGCCCATTTCAGTGGCCATTTCTTATTGCCAAAGTTAACCAAGGAATCATTGGTGCTGATTTTCTTAAAAAGTTTCAAATATTGATAGATCTACACAACAGAAAATTAATAGATGGTGTAACAAACCTTTCAACAAATGGGGAAGTTGCTACCATTCAAGGAAATTTTGATCTCGACACTTTCAACAGAACCTTAAAATATTTCGACTTGCTTAACTCGTATCCTGATCTAACTAAGCCTAACTTAGTAAACAGAATTGTCAAGCATGGGGTAGAGCACCACATCCTAACAACTGGCCAACCGGTTTATTCAAAGGCAAGACAACTAGCCTCCGATAAATTGAAGCTGGCAAAGCAGGAGTTTCAGTTTATGCTCGACAACGACATCATCAGACTCCAAATCTCAATGGGCAAGTCCACTACACCTGGTAAACAAGAAGGATTTCATCTTAAGATCATGTGTTGACTATCGACGACTAAATGCACAGACAGTGCCAGATCGGTACCCAATTCCTGGAATTGAGGACTTCCATGACATTTTGAAAGATAAAATAAAATTTTCAAAAATAGATTTAGTAAAAACATACTATCAGATACCAATTGCTGAGAAAGACAAGGAAAAAACTGCTATAACAACACCATTTGGCCTGTACGAATTCAATGTCATGAGTTTCGGACTGAGGAATGCCCCTTCAACCTTCCAACGCTTCTTTACAGAGGTACTATTTGGACTGGATTTTGTATTTCCATATCTTGAATGATGTTCTTATTTCCTCATCCTCAGAAGAAGAACACAAGGAACAATAAGAAATGATGTTTGAAATATTCCAGCATTATGGACTTAGAATTAATATTTCCAAATCAGTTATGGGAGCTGACCAAGTAGAATATTTGGGATATCTTATCACTGCAGAAGGTTCTCGTCCAAGTTGAAGCCATCACCAACTATAAACTACCAGCAACTATTCATGACCTTCGTACATTTTTTTGGAATGGTAAATTTCTATAAAAGGTACCTGAAAGATGCAGCAAAGACCCAAGCACCTCTACACGAATTGCTTAAAGGAGCGAAAAAGAACGAAAGCAGAAAAGTACCTTGGACTGATGACACCATAAGAAGTTTTGAAAAATGCAAAACTGACCTTGCTGAAGCTGCTCTTCTAACGTTTCCAAGATCTAGAATTCCTTTATCACTCTGCACTGATGCATCAGATTTTGCAGTAGGCTCAGTACTTCAACAATATGAAAATAAGAAATGGAAACCAATAGCTTTCTACTCCAAAAAGCAGAATGATGCCCAAAGAACGTATAGTACCTACGATAGAGAACTTTTGGGAATATACCTTTCTATAAAACACTTCAAACATCTGTTAGAAGGTAACAACTTTACCACACTGCTCAAAACAATTAGGGGAGCACATGGTTTTAACAGAATTACGCAAAGATGTCTACCAATAAGTAACATAAAATGAATCATTCATAAGTTACAGCCTGCCAGGAAACGGAAGAAGAAAACTTTATATGCAAATCAAAGTTCATGACGTCAAAAACCAGAAAAAGGAGATAAGGCCAGAAATCGGAATGTTGCAGAAACGTCTGTTTTATTGCCATAACTCTGAAACTTGATTGCGCAGTCTTTCTGTTTTGGAGACAAGCTTATGAGAATGTCTGAACAAAGTGACTTACCGGAATCCATGGGATGGCGTGTCATAGGCCGAATGGAATCAGGCCAAACGCAACAGAGTGTTGCTGACGCTGTTGGAGTCGCCAGAAGTGTTGTTGCAAGACTGTGAAATCGATTCCAAGAAACAGGAAATGTTAGACGTCGACCAGGGCAAGGTCGGCCGCGCGCCACTACAGCAACTGATGACCGGTGTATACGGTTAACAGTCCGTCGAAACAGAACAGAGAATGCTACTCAGCTGCAAAAACAGTTGTTCTTGGCAACAGGACGAAGGGTGTCCAGCCAAACAGTACGTAATAGGCTTCATGGGGGAGGGATCTATGCATGTAGGCCAATGGTCTGCATTCCGTTGACCGCACGCCACCGTTCGGCCCGAAGAAGATGGGCTGCTGAACATCGATATTGGCAGTAACATGATTGGAGCCAAGTGCTGTTTACAGACGAGTCCAGATTCAATCTGGAGTGTGACACTCGACGTGTTCTGGTATGGCGGAAGAGGGGCACTCGAAATAACCCGCATTCGTTCGTGAAAGGTCACAATACAGACGAGCTGGTTGGATGGTATGAGGTGGAATCAGCATAGGCGGACGTACGGACCTGCATATCATTCGGAATTGCACTTTGACGGACCTCAGGCATGCAGACGAGATACTGCTATCTCATGTCATCCCTTACGCTGGAGCCATTGGCGATTCCTATATTTTCCAGGACGATAATGCCCAACCGCAGAGAAATCGTCTGGTGGAGAACATGCTTGAAGCTGAAACAATACAGCGTATGGAATGACCAACGTGCTCTCCTGATCTAAATCCAATCGAGCATGTTTGGGACATGTTCGGACGACGCATTGCTGTGCGGCCAAGGCCGCCTGTGACTGTCTAAGACTTGGAGATTGCACTTCTTGAGGAATGGAACAGTATTCCCCAAAGTCTGATCGATACCCTCATCGCATCCATGGCAAACAGGTGTGCAGCAGTCTTAACTGTTCGAGGAGACCACACGCCCTATTAAAACTTATGCATCATGTCTATTCAGAACCTTTTTTTATCGTTTACATGTAACCAAAATGTTGCCCAAAATCATCTTTTCATGTTTTTTCCGTATTTTCAAAGAATTAAAACTTAATTCCACATTGTTTTATTTTTTTTCTCTGTATTGCGCATGGATACGCGTGTACTACCCATTGTATGCCAATACGTGGCTGTCTTGTACGGTTTTCTTGATTTTTTTTGCTTGATCCCCTAATTGTTTTGAGCAGTGTATCTACATTCATCATAAGCTTCTCACATTTGCATTTCAACAGAAAAATGAAAAAGCATCCCCAAGATAGCTATGACAACTTCAATATATTTCTGAATTTTCAACCCAAATTCGACACTTACAATCTAAACAAACAGATAAAAATTCAGATCATAGAGACTCCCACCTTCCATCTGATAATCAAACCACTTCCAGATGTGGTCGAACAATAAAACTAGTAAGGTTTAGAGAATAAGATTTTATAAGTATATGCTTTTTTTGCTTAATTATATTCTGTATTAAAAGTTATCAAGTGTTTAATTATATTGTGAAGATGCACATACATAAATAATTTTATCACATTTCATTGCTTATCTTTAAATTTTGTCAATGTAATATAATTTAGCAAAGTATAGTTCCCGCTCTTATTCTGTCTATTGAATATAGGCTAGACATTCTGAGTATTGCATTATATTGTATGGACAAGCAAGTCAAACATTGCACTTAAAGAAGTTTAGGTATTGAAGTGTATATATACACACATTTATGTATTGACTCTGATTTTCTTCTTCCTTAATATTGTACTTGTTCATTTCATTTGTTTTATTTCTTGTATATATATTTTTTTCATTATAGCACATGATTTTGTAATTTTATAGTTTGAATTTTATTGCTTTTATATCAGTATACCCATTTTCATAATTTGTCTTGTATAAACATATACATCATCTCAGGGATTAAGTGTATCCACATAATATCATATGTAACAAATTATTCTTATGATATATTTCTGCTAGTAGAATTATTGTAATTCTCTGATTGGACATTCATTTATCAGATATTATAAACAGTCATACATTTTTATTTTATGAATATGTAATTGCAGTTGTGAATTATGGATGTCATCAAATAACTGATTACAAAATTTCTTGTGTTCCTTATTTCATGTCAGTGAAAGAATAACACACTGATATGTAAATATAAACTAGAAAACGTCATATGTATGAATAATGGTATATTGTGTTGTATAGCATTTTGGTTGTATATAGATATATATTTTGTTCAGCATCATCAGAATTAGTTGGTATATTTTGAAATGCCTGTGTGTTAAGGATACTTGATATGAGAATAGGATTCATTAATGTCATTTTATGTGAATTTTCTTTTGTATAAGCAAGGAAATATTTATTTAATCATTTACTAAAATTATCATGCATTGCTTATGGAATTTATCATTATTAAGCCAGTACTACAATAGAATATTATGGTTAATATACAATATGTAAGTTGCAAATTGAATTTTGTGTGTATTTATGTCAAACTTCTCCTACCATGGTTACCTGTTTATCGTAACTCAGTTACTGGTGAGGAAGTAATGTTAGGACAAAAACAATTATTTTTATCACTAAATAGCTGCACGTGTCAAGCGGCTTCAGCAAATCGGCTGAATGTTGTTTACATGCCTAAGACAAAAATTGAATATATTTTATTTCCTAAAGTAGCAAATGTTACAATTAATTTTTTTAATCTCGTGAGTTGTTTGAAACAACTTCGCAGTTGCTGTAGTAATTTAATAGAATTAGCGAGCTGAATA
>JAOUZG010015456.1:2416070-2431844 GCA_026289955.1 Argiope argentata | reverse complement strand
GGGGGGGGGGGTAATAAAGTCCACCTACATCTATACCAAACCGGAAAGGGGCCATTTGAGCCCTAGAAACGGAGGTGTGGTGTGGTGTTAAGTGCTATATGTAAATGCGTATGAAATGCTCAATTAAAAATATTGGTAGCCTTACAAGTTATGAAAATCTCCAAACAGAGAAAGAAAAGAAAAAAAGCCTTGTACATATTAGATAATGTGAAAAAAAAATCCTAATCGTGTAAGAAACGTTACTTTATGATTAAGAGATAAAAAGAATGTAATGTTAGTAAGGCTATACAATCACGTACTACAAATCATTGCTTGAGAAGATATAAAATTTTCGATTTAAAAACTGAACCTGAAATCTTTTTCAACAGAAGAAAAGCAGTGTATTTGACGAAGCAAGGAAATAAAGGCGAATTATATGTCAACAGGTAAAACAATTGCTGTACCTCGAAATATTCATAATTGTTTTATTAATTGAGGAATATTTGCACAAAGAAAATGTATCATTGAAAAGTTGAGTGATTAAATTTTAGATTGGTTCAAAATTTTTTGAATGTTAAAATTGTGTCGTTAGCAGTTTTCTTATTGTGATTCAGTGTAACGATTCCAAAAGGGATTCCTAAAACCTTCGAAATGCGGATTGATCGCAACGGTTCTGCTGCTCTAAATGGTCTGAAACTCAGCTTTCGCAGTCATTTTTTGTTTGTTTGTGTATGTTGGAGAATTTACTTATTGTTTACAATTGGAAATAGAGTGCAGCGGTCGATTTCGCTACACATACCGAACTCGTCAAAATTTCAAAATCACCGTTTTTTTTTTTTGTTTTTTTTTCATTTTTGATGAATTAAAATTAATTAAATGCCAAAGAACTGCTTTGAGATGCACAACTTCATCTTCAAAGTATATTTGAGTCTACTTTTATACTATTAAAACTTTTTGTGTTAGTAATTGTCTTTATAACTACAATTTTATTATTTTTTTTCACGTACTTCAATTAGTATGTTTGAAAAATTAAGATGAATTGGACAATTGATAATCCCTATTAATTGAAAAAATATTTTATACGTAATTATTGAGGCACGATCAATTCAACTTAACATTTTCAGAGGCGATGAATATGAGGACTGTAATTTTAAAAAATGAAATCAGGTACAATTTTGGTGTTTGCACAGGACGTCATTTTAAGTTTTTTTTTTTTTTTTTTTTTTTTTTTTTTTTAAGAATAGTCATAACTGGTATTTGCTCTGGGCGTCATTTTATGTGGGTACGCCTCTGACGAACGTATCGTGTGTTGCCGGATAAAAATTTGATTAGCGGACTGAATTATTCCGAAATCTTCCAAACCGGAACTTGCAGTGGCAAGAATTCAGCTCTTGAATATATGTTGCATCTTTTCTGCACTGGTAAATTTTTGTTATTAAATTTGATTTTGAGTAGGATTAAAACCCTTTCATTCAAAACAAGGTTTAGGAAAAAGTAATTTGCTTTCACATTTTTTCAGTTTTCAGAAAATTAAAATTTTCTGTCTTATTAAAACATGAAAGATAAATTTTCGATAAATGCTTTTTAAATTAATAATTTAACAGTTAAAAAAATCAATATTCCATGCATATAAGTTGATGTCTAAAGGCACCTAATTTTTTTAAAAATAAATCCGTTTTCTACAAAAATTGGAGTTCAAAATTAATTTTGAATTTCACTTTTCCCGTATTTCTTACACTCATAAATGTAGGTTCATATAATTGCACTTAATAAAATTTAACAAAATACCAAAAATATGATTGATTAAAAATTAAAAAAAAAAACAAATTATAATATTAATAAATGAATTCCAGAACTTTGATTGAAAAAGAACAATTGTGTTTCATTGTTCTTTTTCTCCCATAAAATGAAAATAGTTGCTTTATAATGTAAGAAAAGGAAATTCTTTTAGAAATTAACAATACTGGTCTCTGGAGCTTTATTTGGATAGTGAAGTTCAGATGAGAGTTAATTCAAGGCTATTCAACAGAGTTGCCACTGAAACGAAGGGGAAAAACAGCATTTATGTTCTAATTATAAAGCAATAAACTTTTAAGCAGTAAAAAAAGGGGAAAAATTAATAATTTCCAATAGCTTATTGTTAAAAAAATATTGAATTAAAAATAAATATCGGATTATCAAATAATAAACGAACTTCCGCACATTCCACCAAAGAAATGCATTTTATTCTTTCCCGCAGTTGCAGAAATCTAACGCAAGTGGTGAATTTTACGGATTAAGAACAAAGGTCTCGCAAATCGGAACTGGAATAATTTATACAGAAAAAAAGGGGGGGGGGAAGAGAGAAAAAAAAACGTGTTTCGCATCACACAATCTTGAATGGTACCGTTTCATTTTCGGTAGCTATGACTACGATTTTTTATTCTTACTAACTTTGGAGATCGGCATTTATAGAATTGAATATAGAAAAGGAACCATTAAGTTATCTTTTTTCTCATGCAAGTGGAAAAAAATGCAGAAAATTATAGTCTTCTCTACAAAAGAAATAAACTAGCTACCAAAATCAAAGATAACGATTATAGGTCGTCACATGTATAATTAAATATAGAATAAAAGACTTTATAGGGAAATTATCAGATCTAGACTTACGAAATTGACATGCAATTACTTTTTGATAAAAAGGGCTTTTTGAAAAGAGTGACAGGCTTTGTTGCTATGCTTCCCATATTGTTTACATTAAAAACTTTGGTTTTTAAAATTTTTATTTTCTAAGATAAAAATTAATAATTTTGGAGCATATAATCGTATCTTCTATTTTAACACTACTTAAAAAGAGGAAAAAAATTAACCTTTGATTGATATTTGTACTTTTTTCTCAGATTTTGATAAATTTTTTCAAAAAAGTACATTTCAAAAATGCTTTAAAATACTTTTCATTGCTTTACATCCATGTCTATTGCAGTGATGTTAAATTCATTTTTCATTCATTCCACAATGTTTGGAATCCTCTAGTTTATTATAGATACAAATATAAATAGAGAATTTGTTGTCTTCAAAATGTTCAGCATATAAACATTACTTTCTTTAATTCACTCTTGAGAGTTATAGCATTATATTCAGAGGCATATAAGTTGATGTTGATAGAGGTCTACATTTCAATCAGAAAGTGATAGACAAAGCCTCTTCGAGACCTTTAAATTCAAACGCCATCTCATATTTATCAAGGAAATCACATGCACCTATAGCTAAGTGTTTATGCTGCACTTAAAGAGGCAGGTTTTAACTCATTTAGTAGCAAAATATAAAAATGAACAAAAAAAGTTTAATAAAAATATTTACACTTTATCAAATTTTAAAAATTTCATTGTGCTTTGTAAAATTGGCAGAGATAATTGCAATCAAAATTATGAACTTTCCGGGACTCGTAAAAAAGGTTTATCCTAAAAATGGAATATATCTTCTCTGGAACTTTAAGCAACAAAGATAGTAAATAACTAAGATGAATCTGAAAAACAAACTGGGAGATGGGATCTCAGATTATATATTTCAATTTTAAAATGAACTCTTTTTCAAATGATGGAAAGTTCATAAATTTAATTGAAATATCTTTGCCATTTTTTAGAAACAGACTCCCTGAAACTCTTTCTTGCAATATAACATTCATTTTCTGAATTCGACTTTATGGCTGATCACCCCCCCCCCCCCTATTATTATTATTTTATGTACATGCTTGATTACATGGACTTCCCTAGTTCTACGAAAGGCTGTTTTGCATTGAAAAAGACTGCCATATCAAACCTCCTATATTAAAATTAGTTTCAGCCAAGATACATGAAAATGCGATTACATTTTATAATTCATATTTGGAAAGTGGGGATGCTGCATACATGCCCTTTTGAAAAAAATTAAATGAGAAAACTAAATTATCTTTTGCTGTTTTCATGTATTTTCGAATTTCAATGCCTTTTTTAATTTTTAAAAACTCCATATGATTTTATTTTCACAATGGAAACTCATTAACTTTTTAAAAGTAAAAATTTCATCAATAAAGAATAAAAATTCAATTTACTTAAATGAAAGGGGTGAAATGAAATTGCCCGAAATTTCTAGTAACAATCCATGCGAATGATACACTGATTAATTTAGTCAAGATTTTTTTAAATATAGGTAAATCCTTCCCTATCTTGAAAACTATGTTCTGCAACTAGAAGAAAACACAGTCATTAAATACAAGAATTTATAATTTTTTTTTGTACAGTTATATAGTGTATTCTCAAGAATAAAATTTGTATGCAATTTAGAATATACTATATTGTAATGTAAAAAAGTTTTGAAATTAAAATAAATTTAATTTCTTTTATATGAAGAAACATTTTAATCTAGTTTTAATTCATTAAAAATGCAGTCTACTCATCACTCTTTATGTAATCAAATTAATGGAATTGTAAACCAGGTAAACTTCATTCATAATCATACAAGTAAATGAAAATTGCACTATTAAGTCACAATTAATTAATTCTCAAAGAAATTCTTAAATCTATTCACAACTAAAAAATGACATTTAAACATCTTTGTGAACATATAAAAAAACTCAAAACATCAGCACTTTATTCTTTCAAAATGACATTAATTTTGAAGTGTGTAATGCATAGCAAGAAACTGAAGGATTTTTGCAAGGTTAATATAACAAAATAAAAATCAAAGAATTGCATCCATTAATTAAACTGCAGATTTTAATTTAAAAATTCCATATTTTCTTGAATGAACCATTAAGAAATGATATTTGAAATGAAAAATAACAAAGAAAATCTAATAAAAATACTTCATAAAATTAACATTAATTTTTAAATAGCTTAATAAAATTTTAATATCTCAATTTTTAATAGAATCTTAACATAAATTGTTGATGAGCCTCTTTGGAATTTACTTTTAGAATTGGGAAACAATTCCCCCTCCCCAATACAATGTGATGCACATTTCCAGAAACTATATGAAACAGAAGTATTCTAGAGCTGTTAACAGAAAGTTTCACTAATTCACTAGAATAAAATTAATTTAATAAACTCATTATCTCTATTTAAAGAGATGATGTAGTTTAAAATTTTAAAAAACAACATTAACTCACAATATGTTAAGATGAATTAACAACAAAAATAACCAAATGAAGTGAAATTAAATGTATGTGTATCTCAAAAGCTGTATAAAATAAAAATGAAGATTAGAAATAAATGGTTTTAGATCTACTCATCTCTTAATGATATTAGAAGTAACCAATTCAATGATTTTTATTAAACAAAAACAGTGAATGTAAATCACTAAAATTTTTTGTAGCACATGATATTTACCATTAATATCCCAATTTTACACTACAAAATGCATATCCTTCATTCAAAACTAAAACTTGAATTATTCTGGCTAGCTAATTGGTTTAATTCAAACATAGTAATAAAAAATAAATGCTGCATTACAATGTTAACAACTAAATTAAAATAATGTCTTAAATAAAACAATAGTTTTAATCTAAAGAAATATTCAGTAAAATGTTTTTTCATCTGCAAAATTTAATTTATTTTAAACAAAATTACTGTAAAGCTTGCATGTCAAAATCAAATTTTAAAAATTTGCATAAATAACTTATTACTTTACAAATATTTTTACTTAAATATGCAAAAAATAGTTACATGCATAAATATTTTCAGTAAAAAGGCTAGAAGTATTTCATATGGCTATACAAATTTAAGAATTGAACAAACTGTTTCAAAGCTCTAATTTTCAATTTGCCATAAAATGTTTTTAAACTTATAAACTGTTTGAGGTAACAAAATTCTTAGAAAATTATCTTTATTTTAAAGCCATAAGAATCTTTGCCCCTCTTTCAATAAGAATGTTTAAGAAAATCACTTAATAAGTCAAGTTCCATTTGAATAATAAAGCCAGACTGCCCTTCTCCAAATTTTGATATACATTTACATACTTAAAAAGGATTATTTACATTAACTTTTTTTATAAAACATTTTCCACCACAGAAAATAAATAGAACTTGCAACTTCTATGAAGATTATTTCATCAGATGAAGCAGAATAATTTTATAATGTACTTTTAAGAAATTATGCTAAAACTTATGATGCAAGAAAAATTATGAAATTAAATCAACACAATTAAGAAAAGAACAATTTTTAATTCAAATTAAATACAAAATTTAAAACAGAATACATTGACATGCAGATTTCAATAAAATTTTTAAGTAGATATATAATTTTCACTTTAAACATTGAACAACATAAGTATCAAGATGTCTATCAAGCAATAAATGGAATCAAAATATATAAATAACAAAAGAAATAAAAACTTTTGTAATGTGTAATTGGAATTATTACAGTAAAACATCTCAATTGAAACAATTTAAATATCTATCAATTCCCATTTCTTAAGATATAAAATATTAACAATCACATTACAATTGTTGTCTTCACTTTAATCAGCACCAGAAAATGTCCATTGAATAGTCATAATAAATCAGTTCCTGCTGATTTATCCATAAAAAAAAAGATTTCTTAAACATAAGCTGTGCAAGTGGATGCTCATTACTAACATATCTATAACTGTTATGAGGACTAGTTTTGTTTTAAAAATTGAACTGAAAAAAAAACTCAGTCGATTAACAATTTCAAATGTTATTCATTTGCTATAAAAATTTTCCATTCAAACTGTAAAAATGATTTTGTAATTATCTACATGCTAGGTTTTAAAAGATTAACATTTTCTCCCTTTACTTTTAGAGATAAATTTCTTGAATTACAAAAAACAACCTTTAAGAAGAAATGACTAAAAAACGTTTGCAACAATGATATGTTATTATTAATCAACTAATGTGCTTCAATGCCGTTACTGTTAAGAATGGCAGCTGCAGCAGCTTTGAACATTTCCTTAACAGCATCACCATTTTTCCCAGAACATTCAAAATATTGAACAGCTTTGATTTTTTCAGCCACCTCTTTGCCTTGTTCAAACGAAATTGGTTGAAGTGACTTACTAGAAAGCTCATTAATGGTATTTTCATCAGATCTAAGATCAACTTTGTTACCAACAAGAATTATAGGCGCATTCGGAGAATACTCTTTGATTTCAGGATACCATTTTGATGTAACGTTAGTCAAACTTTCAGGATTATCGATAGCAAAGCAGAGAATCACAGCTTTGCTATTTTCGTAAGTGAGGGTTCGAATAGCACTATAGTGGTCTTGTGCTGGGACGATCCACAAAACGATAGGTACCTTGCAACCGTCCACATCCAATTCTGTTCGATATTCTTTATATATTGTAGGCACAGCAGGATCAGGTAATTTGTCAGAGAAATAATTGTAGATTAATCCAGTTTTTCCACACTGCACATCGCCTACAAGCACAACTTTATTTTCATCATTACTACCCATGTTTATTAACAAGCGCCAAGAAGATGCTCGAAGTATAAGCAACGATTATTCTAACTCGAATAGTATCTGCAATTTTAAAGTTCGGACTTAAGTAGAGAAAGCGTTGATATTGCCAGAAGATGAGTACCCCGCACTAAATTACTCAGCAGCACGCGCTAAACTAAAAGCAAAAGCAAAAAGCCGATAAACAAAACCCAAAGAGATGCAAAGGAGAAATCCGTTGCCACAGTTGGTAAATATCTCTCATTTATTGTTAATCGGGCAGTCATAAAAAATATCTATATAATTTGCATATAATTTGAGAATTCCTAAACAGAAAAACCTACAGATTTTTTAAAAAATAATTCATGACAATGTAATAATTTTCACTGTCATTCAAGGTGATTTATTTAAAGAATGGTCAATTTTCAACCACACTAGTTTACACAGTGGTAGTGTGGCGCAACGAGGGAGCAAAAATAAACTAAATTGCAAATTAATATATTTTATTATTGGACTTAGAAGCTGTGTGACATCTCAAGAATAATTTGTTGATTGACAAGTCAATGGAAGATTTGATACACGCACAGCGTAACTTCCGTTAACTTTCGATCATTATATTTAAATGTTTCAAATGTAAATGTTTATGCCATCTTACTTTGGATTGAATTATTTGAACAAGAGCATGCATAATATATGTCGGCACGACTTTCTGCAGTTTTGCTTTAACCATTATACAGTAGGTGATATCTTATAGCTGAAAAGCTCAGACTCGAAATAAATCCACCTTGTAGCAGATGCGGTGGCAGCAGGGGGTCAATTGCCCCCTCCCCCTTCTCTGTCGGCAACAAATTCAAAGTTTCGTCGGCAAAAGTGTTCAGCATTCAGGATTGTTATAGAAATCTGTGCATTATTGAATTAGATTACTTAAAAATCATCTTAAAGCTAATATATTGTAAACAGTCAAAATATCCAAGCAATGGTTAATGTGTTCTGCCTATATTTGGCGAAATAATAAATAGGGTGGTAGGGCAATAATATGCCTATTTTATTGAAAATTTCTGATAGGCCAACTAAGAACAGGATTCAATTTATATTAAAGATGTTAAGTTCGCAAATTTTCAGATTTAGATGCCGTTCATTCAGTTTTTAATTTGTATTGCTTTTGACAATATAACCGACAAGGTAACAAGTGAATAAGACAAGGTGATCGACTCATTTTCCTGACAATTTTTGATTGGTCGATTGTGATCTCAGCTGTTTTGAGTGTCGAAATTAAAGTTTACAATTTTTCGAACATCTGATTAAAATGTCATTCGTATAACTTATAATGTGCACTTGTTTTTGAAATATATCCGACAAGTGAATGAGATATCGCATTTTGCCAACAATTTTTAGGGGCCCGATTGTGAACTAATTATAATGAATGCCGAAGATTATATCCATAGATTTTCAGACATTTGATTCAAATGTCATTTATCAAGCTTTTAATTTTTACTAGTTTGGGCAATATAATCGACATGGCAATATATGAATAAAACATAAGACATGTCACATTTTGCCGAAGAATTTTGTTCGGTCTACAAAGAATTCATTGCTATGGATATTGAAGACGTTAAGTCTAAATTCTCACCAATCTTATTTAGATGTTATAAAATTCATTCAGAATATAATTTATATTTTGCGGAATGCTTAGCAACCAAATTTTTCCCGGATAATCTTTGTGTCTTGGAAAGATTTTATCATAGATTGAGAGAAAAAAAAATTATTTACATCGAGCATTTCGATTACCTACCAGTGGAATTATTGCACAAATTGAAGTTTTTACATTCATCAATAAGACGATTAAGTTGATAAATATAATTCAAGATCTAAAATTAATTGTAAACCAATGCATGCATTCATCTGTTACTTCCTCGATATCGAATAGGTAAATTTATTTTACTCATTTCACTATTATAAATCACTGGAGTAAGTAAATTGTAAATTATTTAACATTAAAATATCTGTTTTCTTTTGCAATCTAATCAGGGCCCGACTTAGACTAACTGGGGAACGGTGCAAAAACTTTTTTTTGGGGGGGGGGACCCTTTGTGTTTCACTACTTTAGTAATGAAGAACCGAATTTCATTATTGAAGAAGAAAACGTAAAATAAACTTTCTATCCATTTTTGGGGGTGGGGCTATGATATAGAGACCTGGGGTAACTGCCCTGTATGTTCCTGCATTAGTCAGGCTCTGAATCTAATTTATTTGACTACAATTATTACGCTAAAGAAGTATTACCGACTTCAATTGATGACAAAAAAATATTTGTGGTTTGGCAGCTTTTTAGCTACACTAAAATAGTTAAACCAATTTGTTAAATAAATTACTACCTAAATTATTCAAAATTTGGAATCTAAATTACGATCTATGGATGATTGGATGAAATGCATGAATGAAGTCCGCTCCGTAAAAAGGGTTTGTAACGTGTGTGACAAGACATGTGACATGACATGTGTGTAGAAGTCAAATTTTGGCCTTCGGGTGCTTAGGTGACCATACCCTCTGAAGTTACTGAACAACTTTTTCGGTTGTAAAATGGAACAAGAGCAACAATTTTAAGTATTTAATAAAAAGTAACTAAAATATTTTTTTTTTTGTTAATCTAGGTAAGAATTTATTTTTTTTAAAAAAAATGTTTTTATATTACTTGTTTTAAAGTAGTACGTAATGAAAAAGGATATACAATTAGCATTTTTAACAAAAACTCCTTTTTGTTGTACAGGTCCGATTTTAAAACAAAACATTCTGAATTTATCAGTAATAACACTTGGTCATGAAACAGGAACATTTATACTCACCTGATCATATTTGTTATTGTCCTTTTCGTCATTATTTTCCAGTTAGGTCATATTTGTATAAACACACGGTTCTTCCACAAATTTCACCGTTTTAGAATTTTTATTTCAAGATTGTGTACTTTACGCGAAACTTTCTTATCCAATTGAAGTTTAAATTGTAACTTCTGAAGTCGAAGCAATTTCTGTGCCAGAATTAATTCGTAGCCAAGAAAACAGATCTACTTGTGACTTCTTGAAGTATAGTTTTTCTTCTTTTTTTATTTTCAGGTAATTTTCTTTTTTGACATCCAGATGGATATTTTCTTAGCATGGACACTGTTATATCTAACTGTATTAAGTGGTTTATAAAACGGATTATCAAACTACTATATGCTATTCTAAATTACATACTAGGTGAGGTTAGTGACTAAACCTGCTTGCCTTATATTTACATTTTGCACACTTGTAAAATATTGCTTATATGAATTTTATGGACTAAAATACATACTGCGCACTTTATATATTTCCAAATCTATTAACTGCTCCATGTAAATTTCGTCTTTAATTGTTTTAAATCCTGTCGTGGACGGTGAAGAAGTAATGCAATGGGCTTTGCTAGGAGTTGATAGTTTGATTTAACTTCGTTTTAACAAACATATACAATTGCACTAACAAAATTTTTGATACATTGGATGTAGAAAAAGTAAACAGCTAAGGATCTACAAGTCCATTTGAACCCAGCCTCAGCCTGACTCCTGGCCGCTGCTTGTTCCCAAAAGTCACGCCGCTCTGTCTTAATATATATGAAGAGGTTTTCCCTTATTAATAAATTAATTTTTCCCCATTTTATAGAAATCACTGTGATTATTACCTACTAGCCGCCTTTTGTGACCATTCGGTTCGCGAGTGTTAATGCCGACAAAAGGGTTCAATCAATTTTTTTTATATAACTTGGTCTTATAATAAGTTTTTCATCAAAACATTTTTAAGCTTCAAATTTCGATAGTCATATAATTCACTTATACTATTATGTAGGCCTTAAGCAGTCCTGATCTTTGAACTACGCATCTCTCTCTGATCTTCTATCAGTGCACGTAAAATTCAGTTTTAATTAAAGTGAAAATGATGAAACTTCAATTAATATAAAGACCTCTTTACTCAATCCAAGTATGTCTTTAAATAAAACTAAGAACTGAAAGCAGAGAAGTCCGACATAGAAGTTTTATGTTCACTACAGAAATTGAAACATTATATATATTTTTTATAATTTTTATAGTATCTCAAGAACTTATTCAGCAAACATTTCACAGATTAAATGATACATTCAGCTTTTAATTTTATTTTTAGATGTATATAAATGCTCTGAATAATAACATTTTTTTTGGTTTATATATATATTTCAAAAAATTTAAATTCCTTTGGTCTTATAGATTCATATTCCGTAAAATATTCTTAATATTTCAACTTCTAAATAAATAAATAAACATTTCTATCTTCTGCGATCAAATCTGGCTGATTTATTCAGTCCTGAATATTGCAAGTTTAGAACAATCATCATTTTCATAATCTAGGCCAATTATTCTAAAGTAACCTTGATTGGTTTCTTTGAGATCTTGATAAAGTGATCTAAAATCACTAGTTTTTATCGAATAGTTATATTGAAATTTTCATAGATCAATCAATTTGATGACTGATTTAGTTGATTGGAATGCCATTTTTTATTTTATTTTAAGGACTTATTGTCTCTAGAATATTTTGTTAAATATGATTCACAGAGCAGATGATATATGTAAAAGTTTAAAAGTCGTCGTTCATCAGCATTTTTTCCCTCAATCTACTAACTACATATTTCACTAAGACCATTTGTTAAGAGATGTATGTCTCTTCCCCCAGAAAAATTAAGAAAATTTGAAAATTTGATTTGATTAATTTGGGCTCCGATTACAGAAGATGCCTTGTAGATATTAAGCCTTATTTGCCTTAAATAAAATTGTTTAATTGAATTAGTAATATATGTATTATAAAATATTATAGAAAACGTTTCATTGCATTTATTTTCCCAAAATATCTTGTTTCATTTTATGCAGACACGTGCTGAAAATAACATTTTTATATGTTTAATTTGGAATGATAGTTGATTTATTTTGTTCTCATGTGAGAAAATGATATTGTTTTGGGTAGAAAGTTTTGATGTCTCCGAAATATGCGAGTAAAAAATATTTTTATCTGCTTTTACAAATTTTGCATTATTAATTATTACGTATGCTTGTTTGAAAGAAGATGCATTTTCAAATAGCTGACCTACTTTGACCAGTATAGTTTTAATATTACGTATGCTTCGTTGAAAGCAGATGTGTTTTTATTTCGCATGATTCATTAAAATGCGCAGATAAATTAATATCACGAAGGCGAATTCTTTGATTTGCACAATATATATTCTTCACATAAGTAAAAGTAACAATTCAACACATGTCTTATTGTTTTAAATTAAAAAAAAAACGAATGCAAAAATATTTTATTTCTACTTATTATCAATTGCTTTTTGTTCGTCGTTTCTTTCAAATGACGTCATCTTCAAGTTCGTTTAAGAATTCTTATTTTTAAAAAATTAATCTCCATCTCAGAAGACTATCGTTTGGTGTTAAAAAAAAAATTCTTTTTCAGTTTTAACTGTCGCACTTTTGTAATATATTTTTATTTGTTTTAATTCTTTAAATGAATTAATAATTTTGAAATAGCAAATGATCAAAAAAAATTTATCTTGCATTTATTCTTTTAAAAATATTGCATTTCCCATTTATTTAATTTCATGTAATCACGTGACGAAAATTATATTTTTCTGTTTCATTTTTGGGGATTGTGTCACTTGCCCTCAGTCTCATTAGCGCTAACTCATTAGCGGGTGTCATTTGCGCTCACATGGTAGGCTTACTGGGATTTAATCACCTTTGGCAGGAACACTTGGCTTGCATCTGGAGGGGCTATAAAGAATGCACGTTTCTCACATTGATAAGATAATAAGGTCCTTATCTTCGAAATATTTGCTTTTTTTTTCCTCACGAAAAAAACTGTTAAACTTAAGCTTTAAAAATTCCTTCTTAAAATAGCGAAATATTTCAGTTGGGGAAAAGACTCCTTATATAGATACCATCAAATAAATTGAATAATTACATATCAATTTATATAATTTGAATAAAATTGTCTTCAACGGAAAATGAAACAAAGTTTGTTTTCCCTCATATAAATGTAAGGCAAGCAAATGTCCAAATTACCATCAATTGTGGAAATTTTTAAAAATGAAAATAAAATAATTATTACATTTTTAGTCTTTCCTTAGAACTACTCATTTGTTTGAATATTATATTATGCGAAGCTATAATTTATACTAAATATTGAAAAATCCTTTAATATCCATCTTGATTGTAATATAGTCAAAAATAATTAAATAATCTTTGAAAAATTGTCCCTAAAAACTATAGATATATTAAATTTTAGAATTACAAACCTATATTATAATTGTTAATTTGTTAACTATTTGCAATACAGCTAGAAGGAAACCGAAATAATGTTTGAAAACTGGGCGTTAAAAACTATAGGTGTATAAAATTTTTATAAAATTAATTGTTGTGGAAATAAAAGTGTCAAAATATTTTAACCTCTATAGCCTGCATGTCATTTTATGTTGTTTAATCTCGCTAGTACTCAAGTTTTATATCATTTTAATTAACCATTATAATTATTACGTTATGAAGATTTGTTTTTTGATATTGCTTATTTTAAAAGGAATATTTTCAAAATATCATAAATAAGAAAAGGTTGGCACATTTAAATCACCTAAATAGAATTTTACCTTTTTAAGAAATACACTTTAAAATAGAATAAAACATAGTTTATTAAAATTGTTTCATCGATTCAATTAAACGAAATGATTCCCTAAAATAAATCACTAATCTCTTTAAACTCAATATTACAAAATACGTTTTGATTTTCGAGTTCATATCGACATATAAAATTTAAACTGAAGTTTGATATTTTATGAACTGCAGCATTTCTTTTTTTTATTCGTTTATTCCTCAAAGATATAAAAACATACATATTGTTTGGTGTCTTTTTATATAAGTTTATGATCTTTTTGCTTTAGTTTTTTCCAACTCCAAATAAGGATAATGATTATAACTGCTTTCTGAGAGTAAAGATAGACCTCTTGGTCTGAACATCAAATTCAGAAAATTATTTTAATTCTAATTTAAGCCCATTTGGGGGAACCTCCCCCCCAAAAGAATAACTTAACATTATTAATTTCAAGATGTTTAAATTATATTTCTCCTTCGCTAAAGCCTATATATATATATATATATATATATATATATATATATATATATATATATATATATATATATAGGCTTAACATATTTTCGATCAATTTTTCAAACGAATTTGTTTATTTTCTTAGTATTTGATGCATTTAAAACCAAACATTGTAAATTAATCGATCAGTAGGATCCATTATGAAATACTTTTGAATTAAAATAAAACTTAATAAAGGAAATTAAAACTTTCTATTCTGTAGTGCATTACTCCAACTCATGTAGAAAATTCACGAATTGAGTCCTCTCAATTGGCGCAGAAATTCACGCATTCACATTGCTGTTTTAGTTTATTTCAGGTAATAATTTATTCTAATAAAAAGATTATTTTAATAAAAATTATTTATTTTCATAAAGAAGCAATTATTTTATTCAGATTAAAATCGTCTGCTTACAAATTTCATCAGAACAGAAAATAATAATAATAATAATAATAATAATAAATTGAAAACATCTGCCCGAGTTTTTTTGAATCGTTTGTCTTTTTTTCATCGTTTTTCATCTTAATATTATCTTACCATTCTAATGGAATGCTATGTGATTTATTGTTCTTTCCGTGGACTTTCCAGCAGAAAGACGTTTTCATCACTGAAAAGTTCATTTTTTAAAATAGAAATTCTTAAGTCGTTTTCTACTTATTAGAAAAATTAGTTGAACCGAGTAAGTGAATTTATTATTTTGAATTTCGTCTTAAGAAAAGCATCAGTCTGTAGTAGTGAAGCTATTAATTACAGATGTATTCATTTTTTCCCTTACGCTGTTGTGTAAATATAATTCGATCTTTCCTGCTCATTTCTCTTAATTTTTTTCCTACTGCACGCATTCCTTTTGCTTACTTTCATTATTTTCGATTAAATTTTTTGGGGGGCATTCCATATTACTGGATTTGTTGATTTTTTTCTTCTATATTTCCATTAATTTGCTGCAAAGTTCATCGAAACCTTATGATTGGAAATGCTATTGCTACTGCTCGCGCCACATTTCACTAAAATTTAGCGGCAAACTATTTTTTTGGCGAAAATGACTGTATATCAAAACTGTTCCATTGTGTGTTTTTGTAATTAAATTGTATTTGTGTTAGTTATATATTTTTCATATATGCTTGTAGTGGTATTTTTCATATATGCTTGTAGTGGTATTTTTCATATATGCTTGTAGTGGTATTTTTCATATATGCTTGTAGTGGTATTT